>CATIWQ010583178.1:0-19091 GCA_949673415.1 Euphorbia schlechtendalii
CTCCTCGAGGAATTGCCCTACTTTCCTAAAAGACCCCTCACACCCAACTTTGGCTCTAGCATAGACATCTCGGCCATCCATCTCTCAGCTATCTTCGGTTATTATTCCCTTCAATTTTTTCCAATAAACAACTGAATTTGACTTGTGAAACTTGTGTCTTAGCTAAGAGTCATCGTAGTAGCTTTATTTCAAATAACACTCGAGTGAACTATTTATTTTCTTTAATACATTTAGATGTTTGGGGACCAACACCATCATCTAATGGATTTCGGTATTTTGTGGTATTTATTAATGATTATTCTAGGATGAGTTGGGTATACTTTCTAAAATAAAAATCCGAAGTATATGATGAATTTTTTCACTTCTTTCACATGATTGAAACTCAATTCAAGAGAAAAATCCAATTTCTTCGATCTGACAATGGGGGGGAATATGTTAACCATACTATGAAACAATTTTTTCAAAACAATGGTCTTATTCATCAAACCACCTGCCCAAATACACCTCAACAAAATGGGGTAGCCGAGTGGGAAAATCGAACCCTTCTTGACATGGCAAGAGCCATGATAATTGACTCCAATGTCCTTAAATTTTTCTAGCCAGAGGCAATTGCCACGTCAGTTTACCTCCAAAACCGCTTACCTACAAAAATACTTGACCATAAAACCCCACTCCAATTTTTAGAAACCCAAACACAAATACCATCCCACCTCACGCTTCCGCCATGAATATTTGGGTGCTCTGTCTTTGTACACATTCCCAAGGATGAACGAACCAAACTTGATCCATGTGCTATCAAATGTGTCTTTGTTGGTTATGCACCACACCCGAAGGGGTACCGATGTTATAACCCTACTCATCGGCGCATGTATATTACTATGGACTGCACCTTTCTAGAAACTGAATTTTATTATCACAACCAACCTCGTGACCAGGGAGAGAATACTTCTAGCTCACTTTGTTGGTTAGATATAATACATCCAACCCAAAATACCCAACAAAACGATCCACCTTCAACCAGTACCATGAACAACCCATCTTCAACCACACCACCACGAGGATTACCCTTCAACGAAGAACAGACTAACGATATTGTTCCCACCAATGATCAACCTTTGTATGATGATGTCCAACAAGAGGTAAATGACCCCGTGAGCCCTATCTCCATTTTTGAGTTAAATAATAGCGATGACACTAATCACGAACCATCCAGAAGAGATGTTTTACCTCGCTGGAGTAACGTTGGAGTACCACCAATGAGATTCACACCTGAACATATCCCACATTCTAGTAGATACCCTATGGGAAATCTAGTAAGGGGAAGTATGTCAGAAGAGGCAAGAGCATTTACTGTGACGCTATATGCTCAGGAGATACCAACAACCGCTCACGAGGCTAAATAAAAGGAAGAATGGAGAATGGCTATGAACACAAAGATGGAAGCTCTAAAGAGGAATAGCACTTGGAAGAAATGTAAACTTCCCCCAGGAAAGAAACCAGTGGGATGCAAATGGGTCTTTACAATCAAATACAAAGTAGATAGCACTATAGAAAGACATAAAGCCAGACTTGTAGCAAAAGGGTACGCTCAGACATACAGAATTGACTACTCAGAAACCTTCTCCCCAGTTGCAAAGATCGAGACAATACGGGTCTTGTTCTCAGTAGCAGCAAATAAAGACTGGCCATTACAGCAGTTTGATGTAAAAAATGCATTCTTACAAGGTGACTTGAAGGAAGAAGTCTACATAGAACCGCCTCTAGTTTTCACCGACGAATTCAAAAATTGAGAGGCATGCAAACTTCAAAAGGCCCTATATGGGCTAAAACAATCTCCACGAGCTTGGTTTGGAAGATTTACAATTGCTATGAAGCAATACGAGTACAAGCAGAGCAACTCTGATCACACGTTGTTTCTAAAGAGAAGAGGAGAACTAATCACTACTAATCACTTGCTTAATAATTTATGTCGACGACATGATTATAACAGGCAATGACACAGAGGAAATCACAAAGTCAAAGAAAAACTTGTTCACTGACTTTGAAATGAAAGATCTAGGAGGATTAAAATACTTCTTGGGAATAGAAGTGTTACGATCAGACAAAGGAATATTCATCTCTCAGAAGAAGTACATTCTTGATATCTTTGCAGAAACTGGAATGGTGGACTACAAACCAGTAGACTCTCCAATGCAGATGAATTATGGACTAAGAATAAATGGAGGAACAACTGAAACCGAAAAGGATAGATACCAAAGATTTGTAAAAAATGGATCTACTTATCTCACACTTGACCAGACATAGCTTATGCAGTTGGAGTCATAAGTCAGTTTATGCACCAACCACAAGAAGAACATATGGAAGCAGTCATAATAATTCTAAGGTATTTCAAAGGGGCACTAGGTCATGGAATTGTTTTCAGAAAGAATGGACACTTAGATATATATGCGTATACTGACGCAGACTGGGCTGGCAACCCAAATGATCGAAAATCAATAGCAAGATATTTCACTATGGTCGGAGGGAACCTAGTGACTTGGTAAAGTAAGAAACATAATGTAGTAGCATTATCAAGTGCAGAATCAGAATTCCAAGGGATTGTCAAGGGAATAACCGAGATCATATGGATCAGAAAATTGATGACCGAAATTGGTTTTCCAAACTACACTTCGAGCAAACTCATGTGTGATAACAAAGCAGCAATCAGCATCTCAGAAAACCCAATTCAACATGATAGAACTAAACATGTAAAAGTAGATCGACACTTCATAAAGGAGAAAGTGGAAGATGACACAATCGAACTTCCTTTCATAAGGTTAGAAGACCAGCTAGCAGACATACTCACCAAAGCTGTCACAGGACGAAGCTTTCTTGAGGTACTCAACAAATTAAGTATTGAAGATCCCACTACTTAATTTAAGGGGGAGTGTTAAGAAAACAGACAAGATTCCAAAATAAAGGAACCACTCACAAGACAAAGTTAAGTGACTACAACTCAGCCACTACAGTTCCACCATCATAGCCCCACTATCGTTTACTAATATTGTAATATCTCATAAACAGTATAAATAGAGTAATGTAACATCAGAATAAAAGTACCACAAAAATCATTCTTCATAATTAAGCTATTGTACCGTCTCAGGTCTTCCTTTCACTTCCATCATTTCGGTTACTGCTGATTTCGCCCAATTTGGCTGAATTTGGGAGGAAGGAGTTGTGCATTTTCATAATTAACCCCATGTCTATTTTATTTATAAACAAATTCATTTTAAAGGATATTCAAGTAAACTCCATTGCCACCTTACTTTATAATTTCATCCATTCATCATAAACATAATTTTACTCAACAATACTTTATATTTCTTATCACCTACTATCATTTAAATCACCATCCATTCGATTCCTTTTCTTTATAACTCTTTCTTTCATTTACTCCCCAGATGCGTTTGACAAAGTGATAGTAATTTGTTGTTTTTAACTTTCATTGTGCTATATTGACACGTAGACTTTCAATGGGCTACTTCTAATCCAGGTCCAAGTCATTATGGGTTTTGTAAAGGCCCAAATTCAAAACTCAGTGCTTCCACGGCAGTTTCAGCAGCCTGTACGAACCAGCTTGAACCCAGCAGCGGTGGCTGTTCGAGAAAAGACAAACCCAAATCGCCAATCTCCACCCTACTCCATTTTCTTCCTTTAGCTCTTCATATACTCCTTCAGCTTCTCAATTGTATCTAGATACAACTTGTATTCGTCCATTGACCCGAGTGAGAGAAGAAACGAAAATGGGGGTAGGGCGAGAGGTGTCAATTTCGCTGGATGGAGTGAGGGATAAGAATGTTATGCAGCTCAAGAAGCTCAATACCGCACTCTTTCCAGTTCGATATAACGATAAATATTATGCGGATGCTCTTGCTTCTGGGGATTTTACTAAGCTAGGTCTGTTTTCGTCTCTAACTTCGTTTTTTTGCAGTTTATTATTCTCTTACCTCTTTCGAATCATGAATCCTCTATTTATGTTTTTAGTTTTTGATGTTTATATCTCCGTCATTTTGCTTGATTTTGGTGTAATATTTTGGAACTAGGAAAGTAAAATTTGAAAATGTTCCTTGTTCCTTTTAGAGATTGTCATTTGTGGAATTAATGAGTAGAAGGTGTTTGAATTTTTCTGGTCATATCTTTTTGGATTTCAAATTAAGTGACCTGATCTTATCTGAAATGACTCTATGCTAATGAATGCATTTAGAGTTCAGATGATGCCTGGAGTTTTACTGAGTCGTTAACTTGACAAAGTGCCAATTCCGATGATGAGTCAGTGGTCAATCGGATATATTGCTTCACCTTGCTTTTTTATATCATTTCCATTTTTTTCAGCTGACTTGTATAGGTCATTCTCAGTATTTTTATGCCAAAAATTGACCCAGTGTTAATAAACTAATCTTGTCATCTATTTTAGGCTTGTGATAGTGCTGCTCTGCTCTGTAATATCAGACAGCTGATCTTGCTTTATTCTTTCACTTTACAACCTTTGAATTTTTTTTGTTCTTGACATTGTTGTTCACATAATTAATGGTTTTTATAGCTTCATAAGTGTTATTTTAATACACATAGTCTTGTATAGTAGTCCTATCTCAGATTTCATGTTATTTGTATATAAATATTCCTGACGTTTTGTTTGCGCTGACTATATCATGAGTGTATCCTTCATAATTGTTGTTTGAGCGAGTATCACAATAACAAACAAGAGAAATAGGAGAGTGAAACACAGATAACAGCAATTATGATGGAGTATAACAGCATTGTGCTGATACTAATGACAAACATGAGAGCTTTGGTCAAAAAGAGATGAGAGGGGATGATTCTTGAAAGTTCTATTATTCTGTCATAATCTGTAAGGAGATCCATTGATTGATATATGCCATAACTCGATCTAAAATCCCATTTACTTTAAGTGAAAAACTGTGTTTCTGTTGGGTTTTTGTGTGGCTATTTCCTATTCTTGAAAGAAAGATCCCTAGTATTCTAGAAATTCAGGTGCTAAAAAATTTGATTATGAAAATTTTCTTCTTTTGCTTAGGACATGTCGTTACTCATAAGTTACGATAAGGGTGCCAGTGCCCACATCCAAATATGTCGGTTTTGCTGATGTTGAATTTGTTTCGGATCTGTTATCTGCATTCTTTCTCTTGGGATATGATATGTACATTATAAATTTCTCTGTAAATTTGGAAATTATTTATTGTGTTTTTCATGCTAGTTGTGTTGGAAAGCTGTCTAAGAACTTCCTATATTTCTCCTGAAAATTGAAATACAATTTTTTTTTTTGTCATGGCATCTTATTCATATAATTTAACAGTTAGATGATGTGGGTTGATCTAACCCTTAGTGAAGCTCTGCCCATGTTTAACTTTGGTTGTTTATTTTCTCTATCACCTAATTATGAGAACATATGATGCTCTAGTGCAAATTTATCAAAGCATAAATAATGCAATTCTCTAACAATTTTGCACTTTGCTTTGCTTTCAGTGTATTATAGTGACATATGTGTCGGTGCTATTGCATGCCGGCTGGAGAAGCAGGAAAGTGGTGCAGTGCGTGTTTACATCATGACGTTAGGTGTCTTAGCACCATATAGAGGGCTTGGCATTGGTGAGTTAAGTTTAATTATCAATGCATTTCTTGTCTGTTCTAGCAAAATGTATTTCTTGAACTTGCAGTACTGTACTTTAATGATCAATGATTAACCATCATCCAAACAAGGTGATGTATTTGTTATATCTGCATACTTTAAGTTGATTTGTTTGACCTTTCCCGGAGATGTAAAAATGTGAAACTATAATAAATTGAGAAACATTTATAAAACCGTTCATAGAATAGTTTATGGTGCCTTTTCTCTTGACACATGGCAATAATTTGTGGATTGTGCAGGTACAAAGCTCCTAAATCATGTTCTTGATCTAAGTTCTAGGCAAAACATATCCGAGATTTACTTGCATGTGCAGACAAATAATGAATATGCCATCAACTTCTATAGGAAATTCGGATTCAAAATTACAGACACCATCAAGAACTATTACACAAATATCGTCCCGCCAGACTGCTACGTTGTTTCAAAGTTCATCGCTTCGCACAAGTAGTAAAATTGCGAAGTTGGCACGCTCTGGTATTTTGTTTGTTTTGGAATTGGTTATACTTGGAACACCCCTAATATGAATAGTGAAATGAGCTACTTCTATTTGGTGGGCCAAATAACTTTATGAATCTTACATAGTTGAGAAATTGTCTTCAAATTTTGTGTTTAGTTGATATTGGAAGAACAATACTGTTTTTTAATATTGATTTTGAAGTTTAGGCATTTAAAGCTAATTGGCTTCTGATTTATTATTGTATTTTAGCAAACACGGAACGAGATTGATTTGTTCAATTCTTCAGTGGTTAAAAATGTCGTTGTAGATCTTAGTTATAATAATATTGGCTTATAATAGAGTTGTCTACATTTGTTAACAATGTGGAAGGGCATTGATCCTCACCAACTATGGCTTGATTTGTGCAAGGTCTCACAAAGTGGCTTCATAATTTTTTTTTAATTTATACATATCCTGTAAGGCAATATATATACAAGGTCAAGGTTCGAGCTAGAAGCAATCAAAAAATAGAAATTCGTTAAAATAAAAGGAAATCGGAGCAGGGGCAATGAGAATATAGTACCAATTAGCTGAGAGAAAATCGGGTACATCAGCGGAAGCTGTGAAGCGGGAGCTCACTGAAAGTCGTTAATAACCGTCAGATTATTTGAAAATCATGCGTGAAAAACCAGAGGAACCTATTGGGACGTGTTATATTTTCAATTTGGGTTGATTCCGAAACGACGTAGTTTAGTAATAATTCTACAATGTCGTTTTTTTACGAACGACATTATGAGTTTACCACCGCCGAGCTTTTTACAAATCTCTCTCCTCCGCCGCGCTCACCAATTCCAATGTACCGTAGATGAAGCGTTCTGCTCTTCCTCTTCAATTTCTCGCCTCTGCGGCCGCGTCAACTGCTTCCATGTCTTCGCGATCTTCTGTATGCTCTACTTTCTTCAATTAATTGTAATTTACGTGCAAGCAGATAGTGAACCTATGTGTCCAATTCTATGGCAGATTATTGGTGAAGTTGCTATTTGTGTGGTAAGTTTGATTTAACTGCTTGTGTTGCAGTATCGAGGTGGCAGAAAACATTGGGGAAGAGGCTTCTCCGATCGTCCGTACAACCATGGAAGAGGCCAGCAATTCGTCCCAGAAGACTCACATTTCCAATCATTTCAGGATTCCAGTTTAGGCATTAATCAAGCAGGAAGTAATGGTTTCGATCCACGAGCTCCACTTTTTAATCCGAATCAACAGTTCCGGCAACCTCCGCCTTTAATTCAGAATCAGAACAATCAATTTCGTGGATCTCACCGGTTTGATCAGAACAGCCAAGCCAGGCGATCGCCTCAGCAGTTTCGTCCGCGTCCTCCTAAGCCGTTGGATTATCGGGATTGGGTGTATGCAAAAACGAGGCCGCCTCCCAATTCCGGTAATTTTGCTTATTGTTATGTCAAAAGAATTTTTTCTCAAAGTTGAAATTTAATGAAAATGTAGGACTTCTTTGACGAAGCTAATTATGAAAGGTCTAATAGACTGGAAGAGGGAATTTTTTGTGATTCTTTCTTTCCTCTTTTTTGTTTGTATGAAATGCAGAGAAATTCATTGTTCTATCATACAATATACTGGCTGACTATCTAGCATTTAACCATCGGAGCAAACTTTACTTTCACATACCTCGCTATATGCTAGATTGGGAATGGAGAAAAAGAAGCATTCTTTTTGAGCTGAAATTATGGTCAGCTGATATAATGTGCTTACAGGTTATTATTCTTCTCTTCGTTTTAGCAATTTCCCGGACATGGTAAAAGCTTTTCATAAATCTGTATCATCATTATGTGTATTACTTTGAATAGGGGATTTCTACATATCATTTTGCAGGAGGTTGATAGGTTTCAGGATTTGGCAGAGGAGTTGAAGCTTCGGGGTTACAGTGGCATTTGGAAGGTCTGTTTGTAAGGGATATCTCTGTCTTCATTTTATTTGAATTTTGACTTGAGATTCTCCTTTTTATTTTAGCACAGAGAATTTTATGAAATAAGCCAGTCCAATGTAAAAGACATCTTTGGTTAAAATAGATGAGGGCCTTAGGAGGCAGTGTCATTCCCACACTCTGTCAAAAATTCAAAACTAATGGTTCTATGTAGATCTTAATTTTGACCAGAATCCTATACATGTGGTTATTGTGCCATTTCCCAATCTGCTTAACAACAGTTCTCTCGACATCCAAGTTTATTTTTATGTGTTGCATGTATGCAGGCGAATAACTGAATGTGCATGCCACTTAGGTGTACATTATTAAATTCTTCACTGTACAATGCCATCTGCAATAATGTTTTTTAGTTAGAGAAGTTGAACAAGCCATCACAAAATTCTAATATAATCCTCTGGAAAAGGAAAATATCAAAAGCTCACCCATTCCTCTTATCAGTGGGTAAAAAGTTTGATCTTTTATTTTCTATTTGTATAGATGCGAACTGGAAATGCAGTTGATGGCTGTGCAATCTTTTGGAGAACATCAAGGTAAGAAGGATACAGACTATAGTCTTATTTGGCTCTTCATTTGGGATGGTGCTTCTTGGAGGACCTATAGCTGCATATTTTCCAGAAGAATCCCAATTTTTTAATTTTCAAACTGGCATTTGTTTGGCCTATTTGTTGCAGGCCTTGAATTAATCCTTCGTCAATATGTGGGTTTGCCTTTCATCCATCTCATGCTTTTAGATAGTTACCTTGTTGCTCTATGATGCTAATAAGTCATAATATCCGTACCTCAGCTTTTTTCTTTATTATATTGGTTAGATCTATTGTATGATGAAAAGGAATCATAAATCTATTGTACAATCCAACTTGTGAAATCAATATCAAATTTTTTTGCTGAATAGATGTTATCTAGGGAGAATTACTTTGAAGTGACTATTCCCTAGATATAGGTATCATGATATTTTTCTCAGTGACTTCAGATATCGTGTTGCTCCTAATGACATCTTGGGAAAACAATTTGTTGATTGTTTGTTTCATTCATTGTAGTAAGAATAGATCATGTTAAATATGTTACGTTTCAGATTCAAGTTGCTTTATGACGAATCTATAGAGTTCAATAAGCTTGGACTTCGTGATAATGTTGCTCAGATATGTGTACTAGAGGTACGTACACATAAATTTTAAGAACTTAAACAAATATTGCACAAGGTTACTTTGGATGTAGCTTCTTGATTTGATATTTTTAGATAAATTTTCTCCTCGATAAATTGGTTCGTCTAATCTCATGTCTATATTTGGCTGTTTATTAGAAGCTGACTGATAGAAACCGCATTGCAGACACATCGGATCTTTCTATAAGGTACTCTTTAATATATAAAGTACTATTTCAAGTAGTAATAGTGATTTTTGTAAATAAGGTTGACACATCTAGTCTGGGTGATTAATCTTTAATTTAAATAATTATCTTGCATCTTGCAACCTCAGATTTTACCACAATTTTAAGCTAGACCTTTGCATTTGCAGTTCAGAAAGCTATGATAAAGTTGTTGTATGTAACATTCATGTGCTCTACAATCCTAGGAGAGGTGAAATTAAGCTTGGTCAGGTACTTTCCACCAGTGTGGCAGTCGTTGCTTACATTATTTTGTCCAGTGTATTAATTGCATTTTATATTTTTGTTCATTAAGAGTTTCACTTTTATATGTTGGTCTGCATGTCTTCTTCCCTCTTTATTGCCCTACCTGAAAAATGCTGCATATTTTTCACAGTGTTTTGTTGTATACAATGGAGTTTTGTTTTAAGTGTTCATGCATGATATAATCCATTTCATGTTACAAACATTGGAAGATTGAGAAGTATCTTGACTGGTTTAATATTGTTAGGCCAAAGGAGAACTTTTATCATCTTCATCATCAATTCTTCATACTGATGAATTCTTGTAGAAATTTCCCAGGCTTAAATATTTTGTAATTCAATGTGTTTATTGTGTGTAGAGTTAGTTTTAACTACTCTGTCTGCTTCGAGCAGGTGAGGACGCTCTTAGAGAAGGCGAATGCCGTTGCAAAAATGTGGAATGCACCAGTTGTTCTTTGTGGCGATTTTAACTGTACTCCAAAGGTAATTACTTCTAATTTTGCTCTGCTTGAATTTTAGACAGCTGCCACCGTTGTCATATATGATAAATGTCACTAACATTCTTCTCTTTTTTTTGTGCATCAGAGTCCATTATACAACTTCATCTTAGAACAAAAGGTAAATTATTTTCGTCTATTTTTTTTTTGTTTATTTTGTTATCGAGTGTAATCAATGTTGTTAATTTACTACAGTTAGAATTGTCCAGAATTGATCGGGATAAGGTATCCGGTCAAGCTTCTGCCGAAATACGCGCATCAAGTCCTCGCAACTCAAATTCTAATCTTAACCCTAATCCAAATGCCAATCCCATTCCCAATTGGTAGGTTTATATGAGAAAACGATTTTTGGTATTGTCTGAATCATGAAAATTCAAAAGCTCCTGATATTGTATAGGTCTTCTCCTGAGAAGTCAAATCAAGGTCCCATAGTAGCAAATAATGAGGTAAACAATTCTGCTATGGACTTGCAGAAACAGAATATCCCATATAATAAGTAGAATGAGAATATTCCTACAACTGATGACAGTTCTGAGCTTCAATCAGTTGTTCCTATAGTTGAAGTGTCTGACTCATCACTCTCAGCTGTGCAGTTATGGAAAGCAGATACTGAAACAGGTAGTGTAAATGCAAAAGAAATTCAGCAAGATGTGATTGACAACTGCAATGAAGACTCAGCGCCAATTATCTTGGGTTTGGCTGATAACTTTAATAAAGCATCAGTTACTGATTATTCAGAAAATAGAGACCCAGGCAGCGAGAAAGTTGCACAACCTATTGAGTTTGCTTCTGAATCAATTGACTGTGAGGTGGAATCACCTAATAATGAAGTTTTCAATGATCTTTCTAATGAACTAGATTCTGATTCTTTCGTTGCGGATAGAACTGCATATGATCCATCATTATGGACTCCAGAGGAAGTGGCAATCGCTACTGGTAATGCTGACTTGATGGTTTTGGAAAATCCGTTGAAGCTTAAAAGCTCATATGCGGAAGTTGAGGTAAATATCTTGATGTTTTGACTTCTATTCTTACCATTCTTCAGTTTCAATTTTCGAAAGTGAAAGATAATGAAGGATAGGCGTAGAAATAAAACCAAAAAAAAAAATATATATATATAATGGTGTTGTTGAATTCATTGCGGTTTCAGGACCATTCAGGAACACGAGACTCAAATGGCGAGCCATTGGTTACGAGCTACAATAGGTGTTTCTTTGGCACAGTTGATTACATATGGTAATTATCTTAAGATATACGAAATTTTCAATGCAATATACACTTGAATATAAGATTCATACTTACCAAAGCTTTGTTGTGATTTCTTGTTGAGCACATCTGATATGGTTGTCCTGGATAATCAATGTCTTTTGTTCTGCATATTTTTCTTTAAATTAAATATCTTCAGTATTTTGATCGTCTTTGTTTATTCGCTCAGAAAATCGAGGGCAATCACATATATTTTATATAAATTTATCTTGGAATCATATTAAAATACTAAATTTTGATCAAACATCCAGGTCTTCTGAAGGTCTCCAGACTGTGAGGGTGCTTGCTCCAATACCAAAACATGCTATGCAACGTACTCCAGGATTTCCAACAAAGGTAATAAAGTACCTTATGAACAATGAAATTCGACACATGCATCTTTGGATAATATTAGCTGTGATCTGAGCTATATCATATATGTTATTGATTGAATCATACAGAAATGGGGTAGTGATCATATCGCCTTGGCTTCCGAATTAGCATTCACAAAAGATGCAATGAATAAATCCATTGTAGTTGAACATCACAAGGATTAGATATTGTGGAAATCCAACAGTTGCAGATGAAGTTATAGACTGCCATACATCTTTTTGACAATCCAATGGTTTAGGTCAGGATTACTACTGCACATTTCTTTGTATATTGTTATTGCAATCTTGATTTTTTCATCAATCAATTTGCTTTTCTGCTTAAAAATCATGTAAGTTTTTAATAGATTTTTCAATTTAATGCTAGTAATGGTAGCATGTTAATTAGTCCTAATATATACCATTTTAAGTGATCCTCCCTTCCCTGTTTGGATTATGTATTATTTTCTTTCTCTACTGGATTCATGCCAGATATGAAAATGAACAGAATTCAAGTAATTTTATAGCTGACGAATTGTGCATTTGACATTGGTTGTGGAAAATGGCTAATACTCCCTACTTTCCGATTTTATTTGCTAATGTTATTCTTAGTTCAAATTTATTTTATTATCTCAGAGCTTGTTTGGGATCATTTTCACGAAAATGAGCAGCTTGGAAAAACAATACCAGCACTTGTAAATTTACTAGTAAGCTACATATTTCATTATTATAAAGACTAAAACTATAAGAAAATCTTGATTATATAAAATGTGAAAACATAAAGATAGTGCTTTTGTAATTGTATTTGTATCACTGACTTATAGTGAAGTTGTATAACTGTTTCCTGAAAAACTTACATGATAGATCCAACGGTAAGCAATTCAATGAAAACATCCTTCATGTTTAACAGATTGCAGAGTCTGCAAATGTGAAGAATGCATTAGCCAGACATGTCCATGAAATAAGTTACTAAAGAAACCACACATCCATCTATTCAAAAGTAAAAACCACAAAAAAAAAACCCAAAAATTTTCACTCCTTAGCTGATTTGTTGATCAGAGACTTGTGAATGTGAGGGATGACGCCACCTCCCGCTATTGTTCCCTTGATGAGGGTATCGAGTTCTTCGTCACCGCGTATGGCTAGCTGCAAATGCCGAGGCGTGATTCGTTTCACCTTAAGATCCTTGCTGGCATTGCCAGCCAGCTCTAAAACTTCTGCTGTTAAGTACTCCAATATTGCGGCAGAATACACCGCTGCTGTTGCGCCAACTCTCCCATGCGCTGTTACTCGAGATTTTAGCAGGCGATGGATCCTCCCAACAGGAAACTGCAATAACAAGATCGAACCAACAACACAAAAGGCATTGTTTTGATCGGTGAGATGACAGGCATTGTTTTAATAATCAAAATATTCATTGTTCTCAAACATATCAGCCAAACAGGCATATGAATGCATGATCCTGATGACAGTCACGAAAATCCTACACCAAAATTTCAAATAAGATGCAGAAACTGAAAGACCAAAGTAACACAGAAACGGACCCATGCAATGTGAGTTTCAGGTTTCTGTTAGGAAATTCTTCTACTAGAACTAAAGTATAATGATAACGGTAATCGAGCATGAGAATTAAATTGATATTTAAGTTGAAGTCTAATGCAGCATAATTGTATACCATAATATATAGCACCATAAGAAAAACAAGGAATTTTCAATACTCAATACTGTCACTGATCTAAGAACCAAGATAAAAAGAAGCAATAAACACACATAAATTATCATACCCCAAAAACATAGAGAAACCCTCAAATGGCTGATCGATATACGATAGCAAATCAAAAGATTAGACAGCTTTTTATCAGTTCATCAAAGAAAACAGAGCATAACCACAGAGAAACCATAACAACCATCGAATCCCAAAGTTCCGAATCAGAAATTCACAAAACAGAAAGGAAGCCCCAAAATTGAACACATAAACCAATCACAATGGAACACATGAGGGAACAAAGAAAGAAGAAGGGGGAAACCTGAAGACCAGCACGAGAGGAACGAGACATAGGTTTCTTCTTATCTTTATCTTTAGATTGATTAGGGTTTTTCCCCGTTGTCAGTCCCTTTGCTCCTTTCCCTGCCATTCTTGCTTGAGATCGAGAGCTCTCTTCTTCGCGGATTCTTTTTCAGATTCTTTGCACGATTTTTCGACTTTCGAGTTGCAAAGAGTAACAGATTCAGTCCTTGAAGTCCTGAAGTGCTGCTATTTATGTGTAGAAATAAGAATTAAGATACCCTTTATAAATCGCTATATTACATCTACTACCATCCCTTTCAACAGTTGTTCTAAGGGTACTAATGGGTTTTCGCTTCTTTTATATTTGTTGGGCCCGCGGCCTTCTTCCCTGGCCGCCGTATCTACATTTCCTGATTATTTAAATAATTATTGCCAACAAAAGTAGAAGCAAATCCGTTACTGCTTAATGAAAATTAGACACGTTTTAAAAAAAAAAGTGTAGTATTTTAAAAACAATTTATAAATTCAATGAATTATAGTATCACAAAATATTATAAAAATAATAGACTGTTTAAGAGAAAAGAAAAGCTAAAAAAACATAATATTGTATACTTATTGAATGAATTTTATCTTCATTTAAGTTATTTCATACCTTTTTTTTTTTTACTCAGTAGGATATTTGAAATAATATTTGAAATTAAAGCAAGTAAAATAGTCCGCAGGGTCAGATTAACGAGATCCCCTCGGCGCTCTCATGCTTTGAAATTAAAACGAGTAAAACAGCTCGTAGGGTCAGATCAGCGAGATCCCCTCGGCGCTCTCACACTTTGATATTAAAATAAGCAAAACAAGTCATAACCAGCACAATGCAAAGTCAAATCCCCCTTTATACCATCGAACGACATACAAGATAAAGTAAGCCATGCAATTAACCAGAAGAGCAATGTATACAACAGTTGATCAAAATAAAACCATGAGCGAGAAAATTCAGCAAAAACCATTAACTCAGCGATAAACAGAACATAAAAAAAAGGTTTCATTCATTGAAGGGGTGGAGTTCCCATAAGCCGAACTCAATGGCTACAAAAGTCAGGGAATTTTTAAACAAAAATACAAAACAAGGAAGTAAGACGGAAGCTGTTATGATTGAACTTCCTCCTCCTCCGTCGCTACTGAAGAAACGTTCGAATAAGAAGGCTCCGAGTGGGAGGACCAAATATGCACTCATCTTCCTCCCAGCGTCCGAGGGGTTCATCAGGCGGGGTTAATTGGGCAAGATCGTCGATATCAGCCTCAGGAAATTTAGCACGCATTGCGCGAAGAAAAGCGGTCCGATAGCTGATGTGATCCTCTCGAAATCTTGGCGAGTCTGCTTCACCTTAAGCTTGTACTTCGCCTTATGACAATCTTGCTTATACTCGAGATCCCTCAGCGCTGCGGTTTTGTCCTCGGCAACGGTCCTCCAATACCCTAGCCCTTTCTCCTCGTCCTCCAAATTCTTAGCCACTTGGACTCTCTTTTCCTTCTCCTCCTCTATCAGCGCTTTCAGCCTTTTCTCCTCAGCTTTAGCGACGGACTTAACCTTGGCTAGCGCCACGCCATGCTTCTCCTCCATGGCTCGCATTGTGCTCACCAACTCCTTCCTTTTATTCTCCGAATATTCCAAGTCCGCGTAAGCCTGGGTCAGCTCTGCGGCTTGTTTTTTACCTGCCTCCCCCAGTTTCCGGGCAGTCTCCTCCAGCTCCGCAAAAGTTTCGCGCTCTAGCTGAAACTCCTTCAGCCTCTTGGCACTGCCTTGGGAGACAGCATAAGTCGTCTCCACTTGACGCTGGGCCTCAACTAGCGCCTTCGCCACCCGATGGGCAGCAGAAAAGGCCTTCACAGTAACAAATACAAATTAGACAACCAACAAAGGCACACAACGCTTACATGAAAAATGAACCAGTTCTTAAATAAAAAACACTTACAAGCAAGGCCTGCTACTCCACATAGGCCCCCAACTTAGCAGGACCCATAACACCGAAGCGAGCATCCTCGCTAGGAAGCTCGGTGTAGCGCCCCAGTTCACTCAGCACCTTTGCTTTGACCAGAGGCACATCCTCCCCATGGACCTTCTGCCACAACTACAACATATCCAAGTGAACTTTAACGACCGATACAAGCAAACAAACAAATAGAAAAGGGAGCTCAGCCGATGAACTTACCAAGGGAGGATTGTATTTGGCCCATTGGACCTGCTCCTCCTTTGTCAGCGGAGCTTTCCCCTTGGAGGGCTTCCCTCCAACCTCGCCATCACTATGGGGCTGCTTCTACCCCCTCCCCCTAATCTCCATGCCCCTTGCAGCAGCAGCGGTAGCCTTTCCCTTAGCATGGGGCCCCTCAACGCTAGGCACTGCCACCATGGCTCTAGGCGGGGTAGTATCAATGACAACTATATCCCCCTCTGCCTTGACAATTGCCTGTTGGGCTGCCAGAGGATCTACGCTACCCTGTTCAAGTAGCTGCTGAGCCCAGCTCTCAGCTGCAACCTCCACTGTTGGTGTCACCTCCATCACTGTAGGTGTCGGAATAGCAGCTGCCGCCGGCGAGACAACCTCAGCTGCTTGCGTCCTCGCTATTGCCACTGCAGGAATAATTTTTGGTTTCCACTTAATACGAGCCATTCTTACAAATAACAAGAAAAGCAATGATCAGTTTTTCGAAGTCTCACCACTCTCGCCAGTCAAATCGGTAAACACAATGGTCCCTTAATCCATCTAGCAAAAAAGGCCATCGAGTTGACCAAGCAAGTACTCCGCCACGCGCCAGTGGATGCATGGCCGAATTTGGTGAATAATTTCAGCTTCTCAGCGCTGCGACGTAGTCAAATCCTTGGCTCAGCGCCAACTATGGGGATCTTCAGGGGTGCGATTCCAGCGCGAATGGAAGGGAAACTTGCCATCCCTCAAGGGATTCGGCGCATCCCTCTCAACATTATCAGGGGCGGGGAATATCCAGAACCACTTGTCCTTAAAATCCCTTACATGGGATTGCTTCTCCACCGGTTTCGATGTGGTTTCCCTTGTGCTTCCCCAAAAAATGAATTTGTACGGGGCCTAAAAAACAGGTGGAACACACGCCCCGAAAGGGTGAAGCCCAGCTAGCGGCACATTCACGCCAAGATAGCCAAAACAATCCAAGCGTTTGGATGTTATTGCCCGGGGCATAGGCCAAATTCGCGTAGCTCATCCACCACACCGGCTTCTAGGGGAAAGCGGAATCCCCAACGCACTTGCTGGCAAATGACTGGTACCAAATCCTCCCTGGGGGGATTCCACATCACTTCCCCCTTCTTCGGGGCCTTCCCTAAAACACCGCACGATAACCCAACCAGTAGCTGGAAAATTTCGCTAGCCTCTTTCTTTTTTATGGTGGTAGGAGTTTGACAATCCGCCCCTTCGACTGGAAAAGGGGAAGAAGACTCTCTTGCCATGATTGGGCGGCGCGGGACGGAATCTGAACCACCCCCCACCACCTCCACCATGTCGGTGGCCACGGGGCCCCTCAAAGGCAGCACCGCAGCAGGGCGAGAATCACGCTCCTCCACTGGTTGACGGCGACCGGCGCGATGGATCAAGGTGCAGGAATCAGAAGAATCTAAAGACATTTTAACAAATTAAAGCGGCGAAAGAACTTACTAAAGGGAAGGGAAAGAGTTTGGACAGCAATTTGCGAAAAGAGAGTGATGAAATCAAAGAGCAAATAGCAGCGTACTAACAAAGCAAAAATGAGCGAAGGGGCAAAGAAAGAACACCTGCCCTAATTTATATAGTAAGTTGCACACAAAATGAGAGGGCACACCCGTTCCCTAGAAACGCCATCATTACTATAAAATAACAGCGGATGTGAAATGCCGCGTCAACTCAACAGTCACAGCCCCAGCAAAACGACGCTACGTGTAAAGGCCCTAAAGAGCCTTCCTTTGGGCTCGTTAAGGGGGGGGACTCCTGATATCAAGGCCCATTAAAGGCCCAAATAATTGCATCTTCGGAGCGAACACGCGCCGATACCCCATCAGCATAACATAGAGCCGAGGTAAAGTCTTATAAACAAATGGCCTTCGGCGTTACCCACCGCGTTTAGGCTGAGATATCATCCTTAGAACACACGCCGACACCAGTGCACTCCTTATCTCTCCTCTGTCGCATTAAATGCAATATTGACTGGCAGAGACGGATCATTTAATGCTCCGACGGCTGACAAAACCCCCATGGGGCTTGCCACACGTGCACCTGTTGCAGACGGGTCCCACATATCATCATTACATGCAATCCTATAAATAGCAAGATAATCTCCCACTGTAGAGGTAACTGTTATTCTAAGAACACACTGAAACCACCCTTCTCAGACACCTAACTTGATCGTCGGAGGGTCTTCGTCGGAAACACTTCCGACCGAAGACTTGTTTTGCAGGGCTTAGGAACATTCGAAGACCGGAAGATCACTCTTGAGGGACATCAATGTTTAACAATATTCATCACCAATTCACAGTGGATTTCGATTCATAAAACGACGTCATCTTGTGTCTTTTACATGTCCGAGAAGTGTCTAGGGCTTGTCTGTTTAAAAAATCCTATGTGATGTGTTCGACGCGTGTCCAGAGAGTACATGTGTCCCACACGTGAACACTCCGTGTATTATAGCTTGGAATTGAAGTAACAGTTGCAGAAGCAAGATTCTGCAAGGCCTTCGATATGAAGCTTTACAGATAATTATGCTAAAACCACTGAATTTCTCATCATGGTCGAGGAATCCTCGATCGGAGGATTTGGAAATTCGTATCCCACGTAAAACAATTCATTTCACTCAAAGGGACGGCTCGATTGCAGCGTTAAAGTAAGGCAAAATTTGCCTTTCACTCACATTACAGCTAAAGCTTTGCTATCCTCACACATACTGCAATTTTTCGATTTCTATATATGGTGTGATTTTTACTTTTATCCTGGAAAAATTTTACAGTGGAGACCAGCTGTTGTGTTACCGAAAAAGGTATTGCATATTCCCTTAACTTTTCAAATTAACCCGATATTCCTAATGCAATGTGCCACGTAAATAGATAGAGATCACTTAATTTAACTGCAGGCAGTATGATGACAAAACTCTAACGCGTTTTGCTAGCTAATTATATTTGGTGACATTGCTAGCTAATGATTTATTTCAAATCAATGAATCAAAATCACAGAAAATG
>CATIWQ010583226.1:0-11009 GCA_949673415.1 Euphorbia schlechtendalii
CGCATTTACTTTCCGCATTTACTTACTGTTTTTGTGGATGATTTATTTTTTCCGTTTTGTGAATGGTTTATATTTCGCAATACGTGAATCATGCATTTAACTTCAAAAATGACATAAGTGCGAATATAACCCGGACCCGAATCTCTATGTCTTGGTGGGCCGTCCCTCGGACGTTAAGCCTCATAGGACTCTAATTCCTGGAAAGAGCTAATCCAGGTGGCGACTCTACACTAAGAGATGGCGGATTCGGGTTCGAACCAATCTTAAACGTTTTCACCTTTTTCTCTATTTAACCTTTTTTCGGGTCCCAGATCCGGTACTTTTCCTCCTTCTATTTTCAAAACACCAAGGTGGATCGCGTGTCGCCCGCCGCTCCGTGTCGCCCGCTCACAATCGCATTGGCGTAGAGATGGTGCAACATCTCCCACACTCTTCATCTTCCGATCGGGGGGTCACCATCAGGCCGTCAGATGTGGTAGCGATCTCCGATATGCCTTGGACCGAGAATGTGATTCATTTTGATGCCTTCTTTGACAGGTTCTTCAAGGCTCCTACTGCTTGTCAAAACATCAAAGATTTGTTCAGTGTTGACCCGGGAGGCCAAGCATTGTGTTATAATGTGCTGGTCAAGTATTGGATAGGTTGGCGGTTTATTTCAGCGATTGAGGTTTCATTATACATCTGATTCTTTCTGAGCACTCTGTTGAGCATGACCTTCTTCTCGGTCTCGAACAGCAAGATCAACTACTAGTTGATCAAGTCCTTAGTAGATTTGGATAGTGTTAGTGGTCTTAACTAGCCCCGGGAGATCTTAGCCCAGACATATTTTGCTCTTGATCTGGTCACGAGGACTCACTTGAGGTTATTGTGATGCTGATCTATGGTTCTCCAAGTAACGTTCATTCATTTTGCGATTTGTGAAAATCGTTTATTTTTTATTAAACTTGACTGCCTTTTGATCTTACAAGCATGGGCTTTCTTTTACGATTTCCTTCCTGCCCCACAGTTCGCTGATGTTCCATATGACAACCCTTGCATTGCCCGGATTTATTCGGTTTTCGAGGGAGATATATTTAACTTCGTCAGGATATTACCCATACCTATGTGATTTGACACTTGAGAAGGTGAGGATCTTTGTTTTGATAGATAGGACTACATTCATCCTTTACCCCGGAACTCACTCTGTTTTGACTTCGCTGTTTCTTTTTAGGTAACTGCAACCCTTTGAGGGGGCTCCCTAGATATCATATGGCGAACGAGATCAGGAGGGAGGAAGACCGGTGTTGCTTTATTTGGGAGGGACCTAGAACCTGCGAGTGGTACCTGAGTGACCATATCTAGATCTGGCAGACCAAGCTAGTGGCTGAGAGATGCATCCCACCTACGCCTCCCACCAGACTATTCTAGGTGCACTTAGTGAACACCAACCTAGAGGAGAGATAGTTTTTCTTCAAGGAGCATGATGTGAGACTCTCTAGTCGGCTAGGCGATTACAAGTTCACTCAGGGGAGGCTGCTCCCACTTCATCCTCTGACCCAGTCCGAGGTAGTGAGAAGTGTATAATTACACTTATTATCATGATATTTTTAAACTATAAAATGATATGGTTTTGAGTCATTTTATACTTCATATAAAAGATTTCAGGTGATTTGTAGTTGTTTTTTATGCAAATGTAGAAAATAGGTGCATCTTGTGAGTTAAATGATCAAAAGTGGAATTCTATGTAAAAAGAGTGAAAATGGTGCAAAAAGATGCGTGGAACATAAGGATTTGGCTTAGGATCGAAGTTGTCAAAGATCGGCAAAGTTGTAAAGAAGAATCATTATGGAAAGCACAATTCACGGTCATGACACCACAGTCGCGACTTGTTACTCTTCATAAACCTAAAACTACCAACCAATGTTCACGATCACGGCATGGGATTCGAGGTCGTGACATGTGATGGTTATTAGTTATATCTTTTCAACTACCAACCGCCAGCTAAAAATGATCAACTACCAGACAAAAAGACACCTTTTGAAAGTCAACCAATCATGACAAGGTGCCTATCCATTGTGGATGAGGATGAATCTTTGCATCTAATCATATTGAAGTGATGCAACCCTTCACCAATGGACATGAGTCTTCATTTAGATAGACACAACCCTTCATACTTTATAAATAGGGTTCAAATCACACCAATTCCGTGGGATGTATGGTGGCATATGGAGAGTAGGCATTGAATGATAATATCCGTGCATAGATAGAGAGTGAAAATATATAGATTCCGCTACGTTTAAAGTGTTAGTGAGAAAAATGTTTAAATGATTTGATACTTATTTCGATCACTAGATTTTTCCAAAAATTCAAGGGATTGTTGTATGAGTGTAATTACAAAGCACTTATCAATAAAAGTTTTCGTTCTTCAACATTCTTTTATTCGATATTCACAAAGAATAGCATCCTAGCGGAGGTTTTGTACGAAACAAGACCGGATTCAAAGTAGACGTAGGAATTGCGAGAATTCACGACTCCCATTAAAGAGTGCATACGGTTTGATCAAATTTAACTTTCTCTTGCATACCTTACAACTTTACTTTATTTCCTTCTCATACTTTCTATTTCAAAGTTTATAATATGTCTATATGTCGTAACGAGTATTTCATTTTGCATCATTTATATTAAATAAATTATATGCTTTTGAGTTAACTTTAAGAGTGATTTCGGGGTTAACAAGATTGTATTTAATCACTGGATCTGTGGTTATAACACTATTTAGTGAGCTAACATTTTTTGAGTGGTAACTTGCTAAATATTGCTATGTGAGTACGACTCGTACTAAGCATAGTATTAATGTTATCCAGGTTCTTATAAGTGTCATAATTTGTTTACCCTAGATTTAGAAAAGTCATTTCATGTGTTGCTCTGTGGTGAATTATTAAATATTTGGGTGTCTAGAACCTTATTTTTTAAAGCTATCTAGTGTTTGAAATATTCTTAATGACTTTGCATGTTTTTCTTTACTAAACTTGTTCTTAGAGAGTTTCTATATAGTTTACATCTTCACTAATCTTTCATAGATCTATCTGTTCATCTGTCTATTCATCCAACCCTCCAATATAAATTATATTATTTTCGTTTGTTCTGTAACTCTAGTTGGTCCTTAGAACCGAATTCCTTCCCTGTGAGATCGATATCTTTTAAAACTATATCGAAATTGTATACTTGCAGTGGCTACCATTTTTCTATTTGATAAGCGGTATTGACAACACCTATTCGTATTTTGAACTCTTATCTTATCGGTAGAGAAGTGGGGAACAAGGTTTTTGGCATCATTAAAGAATATAAGCCCTTAGAATAAGTAGAGTCAAAACCTTGCGATCAATTTTTGGCTTCGTTGCCGGGGAAGACAAGTGCATTCTAGAGATCAAATTGCCGTTGAATGGACAATTATATTTAGTTGTCAATAGATTTATCTATTTTTTTTGTTTTAAGTATTTATATTTTGTTATTAACGTATTTTTCTTGCTTATTCATTGAGTTTTCTTTCTAGTGTGTGCATGCCAAGTACGGGAAGTTAGAGAAATATTTTGGCGTCTTTCGAATAAGAAATAGAATGATTTAGTAGGAGAAGAAAAAGGAAAAATAAGAGACAAAGAAGAAGGATGGCTGAAGAAGAACAACAAAATGAAGATCAACCTCAATCAAGGCTCATGGATTATGTCATTTCGACCATCAATGGTGACAATAAAGGAATTGCTAGACAACCAATTGTAGCAAATCAATTTGAAATCAAGCCAGCATTACTTCAAATGATAAGCAATAATATGCAATATTATGGTCAACTCAATGAAAATCCAAATTCTCACATTGCAAATTTTCTTGAAGTTTGTGACACTTTCAAAATGCCCAATGTTCTTGATGAAGTAGTTAAACTTCACTTATTCCCATTTACGCTCCATGATAAAGTGAAAGTTTGGTTGAATTATTACCCCCAAATTCAATCACCACTTAGAATCAATTAGCCCAAGCCTTTCTGACTAAATACTTTCCTTTAGCCAAAACCGCAAGACTCACTAAAGAAATCACATTCTTTACCTAGAAAGATAGTGAATCCTTGTATGAAGCCTGTTATAAGGAACTTCAACAAGTTTGTCCTCATCATGGTTTACCCCAGAATGTGATTCTGCAAACTTTCTACAACGGAATAAATCATGCAACAAGAGGAGCGACTGATGCTATGGCTGCAGGATCTCTTATGAAAAAACTAGTTTATAAGCCTTTGATCTTTTGGAAAATACGGTAAATAACAATAGTTTGTGGCCAGTGGACAGAGCACAAGTAAGTACTACTACTCCTACTCATTCACATGCTGCATCTACATCTTCTAGTTTAGTTAAAAAGGTCAATGAATTAGACTCTATTTCTGTTATGCAAGCACAAATATCTGCATTATCTCATAAGATAGATTATATGCATATATGTAATAGTAACCCATTGACATGTGAAAATTGTGGTCAAATTGGACACACTACTTTTGAGTGTAACTTTAACCCATGTGTAGGGGAGCAATTGAGTCATGTTCAAAGTCAAGGGAATTCTTATGGCAATAATGGAAATAGTTATAGGAGTTCTAATTAGAAGTATGGTGATAACGAACAAAAGAATTATCAAAGTAATGATAGAATAGGACAATTGTCTAATAAGATAGACAAATTTCTAGAAGGAGTTTGTAATAACTAATCAGAAAATGAGGAATGTTTCAAAAGTTAGAGAATAAGATGGATCAAATGTTTGAGAATCAATCATCTTCTATTCATAATTTGGAAATACAAGTTGGACAATTAGCGAGTGTTATTCCGTCTAGAGGAAAAGGCCATTTACCTAGTAACACAGAAGGTAATCCTAAGGAAAATGTGCATTCTATAGCCCTTCATAGTGGTAAAGTATTAGATAAATTAGATCCTTCGAGTATACTTGGTAATGATGTTGTTGAAGTGCCGGATGATTATCCAAGTAAATCCCATAATAAAGTAGGAGTGGATGAACAACTTAATTACTGAAAGGTTAATCCCCCTCAACCACCATTTCCACAAAGAATGAAGAAGAATAATGAGGATAAGTAATTCATCGTGTTCATCAACAAACTTAAAGGTCTAGAAATCAATCTTTCGTTCATTGAAGCCATTACCCAAATTCCTAACTGTGGTAAGTTTATTAAAGAACTTTTATCTCGTAAGCGTAGTTTAGAAGGAATATCAAAAGTATCTTTAACTGAAGATTGTAAGAAAATAATAACAACTACAATGCCAACTAAACTTACAGATCCAGGAAGTTTCACAATACCATGTGAACTTGGAAACATTTCTTTCCCAAAATGTTTATGTGATCTTAGGGCTAGTATAAATCTTATGCCTTTATCGATCTTCAAAGAGTTGAAGCTTGATGATGAAGTTAAAAGGACAAAAATGATTTTGGAATTGGCTAACCAGTCTATTAAACTTCCTTATGGCATAATAGAAGATGTTCTAGTTAAAGTGGATAAGTTTGTTTTTCCAACAGACTTTGTTGTGTTAGACTTTGCATATGATGAAAAATCCCCTATAATATTAGGAAGACCTTTTATGCATATTGGCAAAGCATTGATAGATGTATCGGAAGGCAAAATTAAGTTCAGGATAGGTGACGATACTGTAGAATTAAACATGGATAAGGCTTGTAAATACCCAATGGATGAAAATATATGCATGAAACTTGACTTGATTGATGCTTGTATTCAAGAAGTTGTCAAGTTAGATTTCATCCATGAATATGAAGTCAAGGGGTTGGGAAACTCAATTGACACTTAAAATCTCTTTATTTTCCTAAAAAATATATACTATTATGTAGTAGTATATTTTTAGTTATCTTGTGTGTTTTTAAATTAGTTTTAAAATAAAAGGAAAAATTTTGGATTTTTAACATTTCACGTTCGCGACTTATATCATGCTCGTGAATTTAGTTGTCAAAACTTTCTGTTTCTGGATGGGGAAAGTCACGATCGCGACGGGCTTTTGCGATCATGACTGGTGCGATTTTACAGTAGTTATTGCTATAACAGCTCTATTTTCTAACAGTTATAATTGTATATATTCGTTGAAAAGCAATAATTATCATATTTCCTATATATATATATATATATATATATATATATATATATAACTATTTTCCTAAGTAATTTTCACAAATCAATCACTCATTTTTCAAATACAATCTCTTGCAAACAAGTTTTTCTGTTTTTCTCAAAATCAAACACAACCTTTCTTTCAAATTTTGAATTCAATTTCAATGGCCCCCAAGAAATCAGTAGCAACAAAGGGGAAGAATAAATTGGTTAAACAACAAACCAAATATGGATGTCCTTTTCCCATATACGATGAGGAAGAAGTAAAAAGATACATGAGGATGAAGAACTTTGAAATCCAAGGTACATTATTCTATGATCCTACTTTTGCGATTGATGCTGGGATTCATGTCGAAGTAGAGGAATATTTTTCGTTATTTGGGTTGGAAAACTTCATGAACATGCATTTCCCATTTAACGAGGAATGGGTTCTCAAATTCTAGGTGACTATTCAAGCATATGGGAATTTCTTGAAAAGGAAATTTAGGAATAGAGAAGAATATAAGTTCACTTTGATGGATTTAATCAAATGGTTTTGTTTTGGAGGAACATATGAAGAGATCGAGAAAGAAGATGATTATGATCTGACAGATGTTTAGACTGAGTAACGGGATTAGATAGATACGATGTCAAGAACTCATCCAACAAAAGCATTTGGAGTAATATCCTTCTTTACGTCCATAAGTTTATTTCTCAAAGTCTATTCTTCCGACACAAAACTATGAAAGTGTCGATGAAAGATTTGGTAATATTGGAGTGCGCTATTTCACAATCAAGGCCAAAGTTTCCGATTTACATGTTAGAATGCATCACTAGTCTCACTACACATAAAAAGGCTAGAGTTAGAGGGGCAAATACAATCTACGAAATTATTTTGGGAGCAAAGAACAAACTACCATACCAATATAGTCCTCGAGAGAAATTCAACTATATGGGAGGAGTCTACATGAAGAGAGAAAGTTTAGTGAAGGAAGAAGATGGGATATTTACGTTTCTACCATATGGATTAAGGGTAAGGAAGATAAGACCTACACAAGAATCTACTATTCGAGAAAACCAACCCAAAGAAGAGGTTGAGGAAGTTCAAATTGGAAGTAGTGACACAGGTCAAACCTCTAGAAGTACCTATGATACTTGGAGAGGAAAATTCATGAAGGATGTCAATCAAGCATGCCTAGATATTGCCTCCATATAGCAAGTACATCAACTAACAAAAACTAACATTTCTTTGAACTGCAAGTTGAATTCATACTTCAAGAAGCAAAATATGGATATCTCACCGAGTCCTCCAGATTCAAGCTCAGAAGAATAAAATTTACCGTGTTCAAACTTTCTTTTTATTTTTATTTTATTTTCTTTATGTGTGTGATTAGTTTAGTTTTTCATTTTTAATAAAATCTCTCACAATGAGGACATTTTGTTCTTTAGTGTGGGGGGACATTTGTAAAATCTCAAAAATAAAAAAAAATTAATTAAAAAAGTTGAAGAATATGAAAAATTCTATTATTCATACCTATACTATACTAACATACGTTCCAAGGTTATTATGAGTACTAGGTATTACAAGTTCAATGTTAGTTCAAATTTCGATAAAATTTCGAATTTGAGCGAATGTTAAGAGTGTGAGCGTTTCATGGCACAACATTTAGCATTTGGCAAGGATGAGTTATGAGTAACATTCGAAAGCAACATTCCAAGTAAGTTTCAATATATATTTCAATGCAACATGAATTAGTATAAGTTATATAGTTTTAGTTTAATGCTACCTATAAGTTAGTAGTGGAGTAATATCTAGTAACGTTCTTACTATGAGTTTTATATGTAATTCTCAAATACATCTTATAAGTATTGAGTATGTATAAAGTGTTGGGAAACTATAGCCATGATACTTTGAAATGATCAATAAAGGATGAGGGTATTAAGAGAAAAATCAAAAGAAAGAGAGGATAACCAATGAGTTATGCAAAAGGTGAGGAATGGTACGGAGCAAAAACTGTAACCATTTACTGAGTGAAAAAAGAAAAGTAGCATACCATGAAAAATAGGTGCAAAGTACGAATCTGTACTTTAAAAATATACGCTTGAAAGAAAAAAATGAGAGAAAGATTGTGAAGCATAAAATGCAACCACTAAAAAAAGGGGAGAGTGGTATGGAGTATAAAATGCAACCACTAAGAGTGTTTTAGCATCCTATGTTACCTAAAAATTCCTTGAGATCAATCATTTCAAACTGTGCTCCCTTTATCCTTTATACTTTATACTTGCTTAAGAGAAGGAAATATTCGAGTAAGCATATAACGCTTATATGAAGATGCGATTCGGTTTACCCTCAATTAAAAGCAAAGGTATGCAACTTGACTATATAAAATTACACATTACTAATTTGTGGGAAATTTCGAACTTTTACTCGAATCTTATGCAACGTGTGAATGTGGTACTCATTATAATATTCTTTCGCCAAATGAGGTATGAACTTGTGTTACTATTTTATACAAATTTGTTGTGTTTACCTTGAGGACAAGGCAAAAATTAAGTGTGGTATGAAGATGTGATTCGATTGACCCTCCATTAAAAGCAAAGGTATACAACTTGATTATATAAAATTGCACATTACTAATTTGTGGGAAATTTTGAACATTTACTTGAATTTTATGCAATGTGTGAATGTGATACTCATTTCAATAGTCTTTCACCAAATGAGGTACGAACTTGCATTACTATTTTATACAAATCTATTGCGTTTACCTTGAGGACAAGGCAAAAGTTCACTGTGGGGGTGTGATAAGTGTATAGTTACACTTATTATCATGATATTTTGAAATATAAAATGATATGATTTTGAGTCATTTTATACTTCATACAAAAGATTTCATGTTGTATGTAGTTATTTTTAATGCAAATGTAGAAACGAGGTGAATCTTGGGAGTTAAATGATCAAAAGTGAAATTCTATGTAAAAAAAGTGAAAAACATGCAAGAAGATGCGTGGAACATAAGGATTTGTCTTAGATCGAAGTTGTCAAAGATCAGCAAAGTTACAAAGAAGAATCAAGAAGGAAATCACAATTCACGATCGTGACACCTATTTGTGGTCACGACTTGTTACTCTTCAGAAACAGAAAACTGCCAACCAATGTTCACGATCATGATATGGGATTCGCGGTCGCGACATGTGACCGTTAATGGTTATATCTTTTCAACTACCAACCGCTGGATAAAAATGACCAACCGCCATCAACTACTAGATGAAAAGACACCTTTTGGAAGTCAACCAATCATTAAAAGGTGCTTATCCATTATGGATGAGGAAGAATCTTTGCATCCAATCATATTGAAGTGATGCAACCCTTTGCCAATGGACACGACTCTTCGTTTATATAGACGCAACCCTTCATACTCTATAAATAGGGTTCAAATCACACCAATTTCATGGGATGTATGGTGGCATATGGAGAGTAGGCATTGAATGTTAATATGCGTGCATAGATAGAGAATGAAAATATATAGATTTCGCTACGTTCAAAGTGTTAGTGAGAAAAATGTTTAAGTGACTCGATACTTATTTCGATCACTAGATTTCTCCACAAATTCGAGCGATTGTTGTATGAGTGTAATTGGAAAGCACTTGTCAATAAAAGTTTTCGTTCTTAAATATTCTTTTATTCAATATCCACAAAGAATAGCATCCTAGCGGAGGTTCTGTACGAGACGAGACCAGATTCAAAGTAGATGCATGAATTGCAGGAATTGACGACTCCCATTAAAGAGTGGATACGGTTTGATCAACTTTAGCTTTCACTTGCATACCTTACAACTTTGCTTTATTTCCTGCTTATACTTTCTATTTCAAAGTTTATGATATGTCTATGCGTCATAACGAGTATTTCCTTTTGTGTCATTTATATTAATCAAGTTATATGCTTTCGAGTTAACTTTATGAGTGATTTCGAGGTTAACAAGATTGTATATAATCACTGGATCTGTGATTAAAACATTGATAAGTGTATAATTACACTTATTATCATATTAATTTTATACACTAAACACTATAGTTTAAGTCATTTTTATACTTTATACAAAAAATTTCACGTGGTATGTAGTTGTTTTTTATGCAAATACGGATACTAGGTAAATCAGGGGAGTAAAATGATCTAAAGTGGAATTCTACGAAAAAAGGGTGAAAAAGGTGCAAAAAGATGTGTGGAACTTAAAGATTTGGCTTAGGATCGAAGTTGTCAAAGATCGGTGAAGTTACAAGGAGAATTCTGAAGAAACCTGCAATTCACAGTCGCGATAACCATTCGCGGTTGCGACTTGTTCTTCTTTAAAATAGAAATCTGCCAATCAAAGATTCACGATCGTGACTTGTATATCGCAGTCGTGACTTAGACTGTTTTTTGGTTTAATCTTCTTAACTACTTACCGCTAGATAAGGATGATCAACCACCATCAACTACCAAAGAATAGACACCTATCAAAAATCAACCAATCATGAAAAAGGTGCTTATCCATTATGGATTAGATTGAAGCTTCTTAACCAATCACAATGAAGTGAAGCAATCATTCACCAATGGACACAACTCTTCACATGGATAGACGCAACCCTTCAAACTCTATAAATAGGGCTTCAAGACCACACAATTTCATGCAGTGAGACAGAGGGAAATTATTAGAGTGCATGAGAGAAATATAGTGTGTGTATAGATAGAGAATTTGCTACATTCATAAGTGTTAGCGAGAAAATGTTTAAGTGATTCGAATCCTTATTTCGATTACTAGATTTCTCTATATTCTCGAGTTATTGTTGTATAAGTGTACTTGCAAATCACTTATCAATAAAAGTTTTCATTCTTCAATATTCGTTTGTT
>CATIWQ010583241.1:0-14583 GCA_949673415.1 Euphorbia schlechtendalii
ATTAATTACAAAGGGGGACTCTGAGTAACTAATACTTACTCAGAAGCTACTTCAGAAGCAGTCTTCTGAAGATTAGACGAAAACTCGAAAAGAGTCATTCACCCCCCCCCTCTGACCTATTTAACACCCTTACTGGGTCCAACATATACAAACTTTATTCTTTATTAACATGTTGATTAAAATTACAATTGACTAGAAAGTTACCTTTGACTTGTTTCAAAACAAGTAAATTATACAATTTTTCACTTCTAATCTAAAGATTTGTGTCACCTCTGTCAATCCTTCCTTCCTCTTCCACGGCACCAATTCATCGTTATTAGACAAAGTCCGGACGAACCGACCTTCTCCTCAATAATAAGCTAATCTATATATCCTCCCTAAGGGTTAGCGTCAGTTCTTCACTGTTTAACTCATCTACCTCATCCTTTTATTCGTGTTTATTATCAGATCACATGCCCAAAAATTTTCCACTGCCAGAGAACAATTCTCTCGATTGCATTTTGACCTTTGTCTTTGGACAAAGTCTTCCTTGTTCATTAGATTGATTGAGTTTTTCAAGAGTGTGAGAGTTTTCAGCCGGAAAAGGATGTGAGGGTTCCACTTAGAAGGCCAAGTAAAATTGGAATTATCGGAGTTTTTTCTGATACTGTTCGGATTTAAGAAGATGTGGATGTGGACGAACAATATAGAATGGCTTCTTGAAAAAATGAATTAGTGCCTCACTTACGAAGAGATTAGGAATGGCCTCACGTAGGAAGAGATGACGAATTGAGAGGTGAATGGAAACAACTATAGTATTGCAACTCTGTCAATTTAGCAATGGCCATTTCAACATCAGAAGAATGGAGATTGAATTTGTGTTCCGAAGAGGAAAGTCAAAAATAAATTGGAGAAATAAAAAAAATTGAAAGAAAAAGGAAAGTTTACCTGTTTTTAACAAAGTGATAGGTAAAATTTTTGGTCAAAGTTAACTTCGATCAATGTGTTAGTAAGGTTTGAAGTTTGTATACCATGTCAAATTTTGAAATTCATGTATCACTATGTTAAAACGTTTAACATATCTTAAATGATTTTAAGCCTACATGTGCCCTGCTTATTTACTGCATGTGACCTTTTTTTGTTATTTTACTTTCTTTTCATTTTCTTTACCTTGCTATCTATTTTCTATTTCATACGTATCTTACACATATAAAGAATTAAGTAGGGAACATTTGAGGAAACAATCAAAAGAGAATAGATATTTTTTCCAACCAGCATGTACTCAAAATTATATAATAAAGTATTTCAAGAATGATGAACTCAAACATATGTAAATTAATTTACTATCACTTATTATTATTATTAATTAATAATTTTATGGTAAAATTAAAAAAAGTATCTTATGATTTCACTCATTTGTAAAATGGGATCTAAGGAATTTATTTTTGCAAAAAGGGTATGTGATTTTGAAAAATTTGCAAATAGAAATTTTTCATTAATAAATTATATCACAAAAATGGGTAATCTTGTTTGTTTTTATCTGAATTTTTGCAAGATGGTTCATAAATATACAATACACATCATTGATAAATTTTGTAATTTTTTGAATAGTCTAGATATTTTTTTTAATTAAATTATGATAATGAACTTTAAAAAATCATAAAAAATAAAAAATATTTCCGAAATTTACTCAAATCATGAAGTATAATTTTAAATAATAAAGTTTAACTATTAGTATGTTAAATTGTTTCAAATGTTCAATGTAACACCGTTATTTTGAAACCACAGATCCTCTTTTGCAAATTTTTTGAAATTACAGATCCCTTTTTGCAAAAAAAAATTCCTCAGATCCCGTTTTGCAAATGAATGAAACTACATGATACTTTTTTGAAGTTAACCCTAATTTTATATATCATTTTAGCTCCTTCCAATTAAAAGCACATTAGATTTTATTTCAATTTAATTGAAAATAAACCAAGTGCTATATTTTTTTTGAGAGGAACAACAGGTAAAATAATTGATGTTAAAACTTGAATAAAATATTTCAATATATTTATAATATATTAAAATAGTTACCCATTCTCAACTCAAGGCAATTATATTAAAGGTCAGTAAACTTGTTGAACCTCATTAAATAAAGCTATAAAGCTTTAAATTATTAACCTTCTTTTAATCGTTTATTAGACCCACCTGGTTTCATAACAATTCAGTATTTACAGTAAACACACCAACTCATTTCATTAAAAGAAAAAAATAAGAAAAATAAAGTTAGTTTGGATTCCTCCCCTCCTCGGCTCTCTCTGTGAGTGACCGAAGAACAATGAGACACTGAATTACAAAAGGAAATTGGTACATTTTGTTTAAGTTCATACTTTTTTATTTATTCTTTATTTATTTATTTGGAGTCAGAATACCATTCTCTTAGATCTATGGATGTTACCGTTTATTTGTTTTGGTTCATTTTTGTTGCTTTCATGCTCGCTCTGTCAATGGCTGCTCGTTTTTCTGTTTCGTCTGCTTCTTAGGGTTTCAAATATTTAAACGTCGCTCTTCAGGTAATGCTTAGATCGGAAGCATTTTTTTTTCTATTTCACTCTTTTCTTTTGCTTTATCTTGCTCTGTTTTAACCTAGTTTTGTTGCGCGATTCATTGTGCTTATCATGCTGGTTTTACTGTTCAACCGCAGAGGTTGAGTTCTTATTTTAGTGAGGGTTTTAATTCTAAATCTATGCCTTTTGTTCATTCCGTGTTGTTATATAATGATACGCAATGTTTTGATTTGTTTTACTTTGAAAGACTACTTTGTGTTGTTGATCTTGAATGTACATGCTATGCTTGTTTTTTACTTGTATTGAGATTTTTTTTAGTGTAAAACATTCTTTTGGCGAAATGGGAAAATCTCCTGCTAAATGGATTAAGTCTGTTATTCTTCGCAAGAAGCAATCGAAGTCTAAGTTGTCTGAAGAGAATAGTGTTTTGGTAAGATTCTGATTTTTCTTCACTGCATTATAGATTTTTGTTGTTCTGGTCCTGAGTTCCATTGAGTTGTTGTGATAATAAAATGCACCATCATTAATAGAAATTATATATGCAGTAGCTGTAAATTTACTTCATGTTGATGTTTTTTGGTCCAGACCCCTACCTTATCCTCACTAATACTCTCTTTGTGCTTTCAACTAATTGGACTCAACCACATATATTAGAAACGCAACACTTTTTCATAAACAGAAATGAGAAAAATATGCTTTTTCTATTTAAGGAAAGATTTCCAGGCATGGATTGATCTTGAAAATACACTTAATACTTGCCTTTTAAGTGTTAAGCCTCAACTTCTGAACCCATAATGTAGTTTTTTGTGCAAAAATGACATCAAAATATTTCTACGGTTATCCAATTGTGAATTAGCTGGTGATAGATGGCTTTAGACTTTAGACTTGTCAAATGTTCTATTGCCAGCAAACAGACCACACAGGTATACACAAATAAAGTTACAAGAGAGTGTGAGGATCACCCATATCTGAGCAGGCACCCTTTGATTTTAAAACTAACATATATAATTTTTTAGTAATGATGTGAACTGCACCGTCTTTCATAAATGTATCAACTAAAACATCTAAAATGTGCGGTCCTCAATGTATGTGCTAACAATTCATTATAATGTTCAATGGGGAATGTAAAACTGAAGGAGTATTTGATTGAATGTGACATTAGAATTGTAAAGACTTGCTGTGTGTTCAAATTTTGTTTATGAAAACATCATAATACTGGCAGATAATATCTATGTATATTCTGTGTTGTCTATATCACACTACTTGAAAAATGTAATGTCCTAATCAGTTTATGATTTTCTTTTAAGAAACCTGCCAACAAAGGAGAGCTTTTAGTTGCTTCTGAAGTACCTGTGGCTGATACTGCTACTGATCCTTCCTTGATTTCGCAACTGGCTCCTGAGATTGGTGCCAGAACTGAAGTCAATTCAGAACGTGGAGAAGCTGCTAAGGTCCCAAGTGAAGGACTTCCTTCTTCATGTACACAAGCCAATGAGAATTCTGAAAGGATTGTGAATTCGGTTTTTCAAGAAGATGCTGACGGAATCAGGCGTCAAACAGCTGCCACAAAGGCTCAGACATCTTTTAGGGGTTATCAGGTATATTGCTTTTCTTAGTGTTAAATCTTACACAACACTGAAATCTTTGTTTATTTTAATTTTTCCTTCTTGTTCACCCCTCTCAGTTACTTTTTACTGCTTTGATCCGCTAGTACTATGCTTGTTTGCCATCAATGGTCTTTTCTTCTGCGGTTGCTAGCTTGGTTGATAAAATCCTTTTGTCGACTTAGTTTAGCATTACAATTTCATTTTCTTTATCCAAAAATATGATTTTCTATGATTTCTTGCTTAATTTTGTATCCTCTTTTTTTTTATTTTTTTGGAATTGATAACACCAAACCAGTCTGTTTAACTCCATGGTTACTAGATTGGCTGTTTTGTATATTCAAGGTGCATGAGATGTTCAGTTCTTGTCTTTAAAATTTTTTAACATTATTACTATATTTTTGTTTTTATGGTAGATTCCAACCATTTTTTAATTTCTTAATTTACATCTGTACACATGTCTCTTCATGAATATTAGTAGAAAAATGTTCATTTCACCTGTATACACTATTTCATCTAAACACTTCTTTACGGGTTTTCCTCAAGAACCTGTTATTTTTTCATGTATTGCAAGAGTTTCAGAAACTATAACTCTGGAAATAAGCTAGACTAGATGGACTGGAGTTGGAACAAGTACAACAATAGGTTTAGAGAAAATCTTAGAATTGGAATTCTGAATTCATAGGATAGAGTAAACTATATTTATTTTTAGGTCTTTTTATATTACTAAAAAACCACAAATTATTTGACCAAATAGGAACTCTAAACAATATTGGAAGTTTGAAACTATTAAAAACTATTCCTTATTAACTCTTCAGATTGTAAAATATTAAGAAAAACTGAAAACCAATAAATAGAGCCCTGTATTAAGTTGGAAAGTTGGACCAGGCTTCTGGATCTGAGACTGCATCATTCTCCTTGGGGCAAAAAACTCTTGACTCTGATGAGTAAATCCTCTCATATATGGTTGCGCCAACTTGTTTTTTTCAGAGAAACCTATGTGCTATAATTTGCAAGCAAGGTAGCAGCACAGAAATGGAAACCGATACTGGGAAATGCCACTTCCTAAAATATATGTTTAGAAACTGTGGGGAAACGTGTAAATCATAAAAATATAGGGGTGTGTATGTAAATATAAAAATTATAAATTTGTGTTCATATGATTATTTTCTTTTAGAAAATATAAGATTACCACAATAATTAAAAAAATATGATTGATTCTACAATGAAGCATGAAGAGTTTCAAATTATTAATTAAGAGTATTGATTGTAATATTAAACTTAGTTTAGAGGAGTAGTAAAAAAATTTAAAGATTATTTGCCAGAAACAGTTTCCTAATCTTAAGGAAACGAGTTTTCAACTTTTATAAAAAACGGAAATGGACCGGAAATTTCTCGTATCTGGTTTCAGTGAGCTTTGGTTTCTGAAATAGAAATGTAGAATCGTTAGTGTTTAGTGCTGCTACCTAGTTTGGTAGTTCATTAAGCCACTAGACATCTCTATACTCTACAGATTGCCCTCGTCTAGGCTGAACTAACTTTTGCCTAACACTTCAATGATATTAGCATGTGCAATATGCAACTGTGAATTTGATCTCCTGTGCGTGATAGAGCACCATTGAACCCGTGAAAAGGATATAAATTCTAAATATATTTTAAGTTTTGACTACCTTGCAGCTCAGCTGGCAAGTTAATCAAATGAGCATTTGGAATAATTTTCACAACACTCTTCAGGTTCAAAATTCAGGCGCTTATGTTCATTTACATGAGTGTTTATGCCTTTAATGAACAAGTACTTGATCTCCTTCATGATATTCTTGTTTATGGCAGACATTGTTGATTTGCAGTAAAAGAATGTGCTGCATTGCTAACCTTGAGAATAATGTACATTTTGTACATGACAATCGCATGTTCTCAGCATATGATTGAAAATTTTTCCTTTTAAGTCTATTATTAATATTTGCTGATGCCAGTTTATTGTTTTTATAAGGCTCGTTGTGCATTTCAAACACAGAAGAGTAGTATTATACAGCTGCAAGCCCTTGTTCGTGGTCACTTGGTTAGAAGACAAGCTCTGATGACCTTATGTTGCATGCGGGCAATTATTAAAATTCAGGCAATTGCTCGTGGTAAAAGAGTTAGACACTCTGCTGTTGGGATTGCTGTGCAGAATGTGTGCAATCTGGGAAAAATTCAGGTGATTGATGAACTTATAGACTGTATGTTAGTATTCACTATTCAGATTGATAGTTTCTTAATTTATGTAATAACATTTTATATTGAATTTTTGTATTGTCATACCTTTTCTTTGGTCTGGCTGGATCAACAATTAAATTAATTAGTCAATTATCAATGTTTTACCAGCTAACTTTTTGCTAATTTGTATATATATAATTTGTTATCAGGGAAAATGTACAGATACCACGGAAGAGAAGGTTATTAAGAATGTATTTGCACAGAAGGTGAGATCTACTAATTATGTTTATCCTTAATACAACATCTCTTGTTATTCAATGGCACCCTCTTGATATCCCTGATGGAATTTTAGCGTATGACTTGAGTTTATCCAAAATTTTCTTATTGATTTTTTAATACCATGAAAAGAAGCTTGTTAGAGATGTATTTGCACAGAAGGTGATACCCACTAATAATATTTTCGCACAAGTAAATCGGTCTCTTGTCATTCATTGGCCTTACCTGGGTACTGCTGATAGATTTTAGTATTTTTGGATAAGTTCATCAAAATTTATTTGTATTTAAGGTTTCATCTTTGGTTTGTTTGCTTTTATTATGCATTGTTTTAAAAGTCCCAGCCTAGGCGCTATTTTGGGGGTCGCCGCCCGACTACGCCTAGCGCCTAAGTCCGCCCAGGCCCCGATTAATCCCCGCCTAGGCCCCCATTAACCTTCGGCCGCCCGACTAGCGTCTAGCGCTTTTTAAAACACGGTTATTATGTATATCATTTCCAAGTGGCCCTAAAAAATACTTCTATTTTACACTCCTTAGACTTACTGATTGGACTGGTAGCATTTTACTGATGCACATGATTCATTATTTCTGCTAATAAGTCTATCAAGGGGATGAAGTGTTGAGGAATGGCTTCATATTTGGATGTACTTTTCATTTTCTGATGCAATCCTCTGACAGAAATTTAACTTTCAAATGTTATGTGATTTTGACAAATTCATTACGTTGTCTACTAGCATGATCTCCTATTTTTGCTTAGTATTCTAATCAAAATGTGCCAAATGAAATGACTTCTGATACAGAACTGTATCAAATATGAAGAATTTGCACTAAATGACCATTTCTCTTTCGTGATTAGCTATTTGCTTCATCATCTCGAGCTGTACCTCTGAGCCTCCAATACAATCCTGGGGATCCTAACTCATCTCAGAAATGGGTGGAGCGTTGGACGAGGTCACAATTTTGGGTATCTCACTCACAAAAGAAGAGCAGTTCCAAGCATGGTGCACTTAAGAAAGTTGAAACCAAACAAGGCAGGGCAAAACTAAGTGTGCAGAATCATTCCCATGCAAACACTGAAAATCGTCGTGGAAGTTCAGTTAAAGATTCTGAAAAACCGAAACGTAACCAAAGAAAGGTTGGCCATCCAGTAGATTCAGCTCAGGATCATCCAGATATTGAACTTGAGAAGGTAAATCATAATTCGAAAAAAGCTTCTAACCCTGTGAAGGATGTTCATGAAAGATTAAATGCTAGCGGGAAAACAAAGCGCACTGTTAAAAAGCCATCCATTGTTGGTACTCCTGAAGTTACGTCAGGTGCTAATGATATGGCAGTAATTGTTTCCAGAGATGCTGATGATGATAAGAGTCCCAAACTTCCTATTATAAATGGTAATGTTACTTCATTGCACGAGTCTCGGGATTTAGACTCGCAACCTGAGGGAATGAATAGTAAATTGAATGATATAAAAGAGGCAAGTGAACAATTGAGTCTTACAGTTGGGAATGATGCGAGTCATGATCTGGGTTTGCAATCTGTGGGGAATCATAGTAAAGTTGATGAGACTCAAGGGGAAAATAAATCAGTAAAACCTAAGGAATATCATAATAGTGGCAGCAAAAACCAGAAAATCAATGAGAGAAGAGCTTCATTACCTCCAAATGTTGAGGCTATGGAGAATAATGGTGTTCATAGTACACCTAAAGTGCCCAGTTACATGGCACCAACTGAATCTGCAAGAGCTAAGCTAAGAGAGCAAGGATCCCCTAGATTTTCGCAAGATGCGATTGAGAGCATAGCGACAACCAGGCGTCATTCTCTGCCACCTTCCACTAATGGCAGGATCCCTTCAATGTCACCAAGAGCACATAAACTGGTCAGTTCAGCTGGTAAAGGATTAGTCAGCAATAATCGATCTATGTCTTCTTCCAGAGATGGCAGTGGTAAAAACCTTTTAAATCTCTCGGACTTTTACTAATTTTGTTTTACTTGTGCTTTGGGTTCATATCATACTGTTGGTTCTTTTCTCCCATATTGTCGAACTATTGACTCTAATTGAATGAGTTTTACTGATGCATAATAGCGTGATTTTTGAATGACATACATATATGATGCATATGTAACTTTATGTGTTTAGCTATTAAGTAGATTGGTTGGTAGATGAAGAAATACACATATATCATATATTCTAGTGAGTTTCCTTTTGGTTTATTTACTTGTTTCAGCACATCTTTTCCTCTTCTTTTGTATTTGCATAAAACTATTGATACAGTGTTATTTCTTTAAATACGCACTTCTTTGAAACTAAAACTAGGCTTGACTATGTTCGATATGCTACTGGCAAAATTATGTTTGAGAATGGAAAGTCTTATAAATTTGTGGGTACAAATATCCAAATGCAGCATGGACTTTAGAATACATTGTATGGAATCTCTCTGAGTACGTTTTATGCTATGGTACAGTTTCGGAGAAGACAATGAAAGCAGAATGGAGGAGGTGATTCTGGAAAAAGAGAGATTAGAGTGAAGCAAAAGGGACAAAACCGTTTCTTTTTCTGGTGTAGGAGGCTTGTTTGGTATAGTTGTGATGATTTGGTTGATTTTGTTTACCTTTTTTTTTCTTTATTAGGTGGTGGGTGCACTTTTAGAAGGTAATTAATGTATGGGTTTTGTTTCTTCTTTATTCTCCATATGATATAGTTATGCTGATGAGATGCTCGAAACATTTTTCTTTCATACCCATGCTTGTTTAAAGGTTGAATCTGCTTTACTTTGCTATATATGTTGATTTTATTTTGGTAGTACCTTTTTTGTTTAAATTATGTGCTCTTACTCGTATTGTTGTAGCTGTTGAATGTCACCAACAATCTGTGACTAGTGCGAGTTGGCGTTATAAGCACCATGATCATAATAATTGTCCTTACTATACAAAATATCTGATGGCGTACTTATAAAATGTCAAAAATTTCAAAATGTGCATGGCACATTGGCTCTTAAAAGTATGACGAAACATGCGAGATCTTGACAGATTAATATTAAGAAGCTGGTCGTAAAATTCTCGATGTACTGATTTACATTTTAATTGGATAAGTTTATTACTGTTATATTGGTTTTGTTATCCCACACCGTTTCAAGACAGCAGCTTTGGATTCTTAATTCCATTTACGGCGAACGTGATCTTGGGTTATATACAAATGTAGAAACAAATTACGATTGAGTACGTATGGAGTGTTATAGGAGCAAATTATGGGACGCTGGCACGCCATGTGGTCCTGGCTTCAATCAATGACAAATTATTTTAATTTTTTCATGTAAATAGCAAACAAAAAGCTGTTGTTATATCTTACATAATTAAAAGAGAACTGTAATAGAAAATCCATACCCATAGCCAGTATGTAGTCAAAAATATAATATATATTGTATTGTATTTAATGGACCGTCAAAAAGAACTGTTTTTAAATAAAAGAAGAAGCCTTCTTAAATAATGTGGAAGGACATTCCAGCGAAGTTGACGCAAAAATGAATCAAAATGTCAATGAGGAGACACAAAAGGAATTCGTTGAAGAAACAAAATTTCATAAACAAATTAGTTATTTACAATAGGAGGTAGTGGCGGATCCACATAGTGTTGTGTGGTGTTCATAGACATCACAAAATTTTGAAAGTTATTATTATATTATATGTATCAAATATACGGACACCACACAAATATGTAATTATTGGATGGATCCCTTATATTGATTAATTCTTACTTAATCATCTTTATTTATTAAATTCTAAAAACTCATTCTCAATATTATATAAATAATCACATATATGTTTAAAATAAATTTTGGTTTTTATATTTTAATGCTAGACTTATATACTTTTTGGATGTTCTTCTATTACCTAAATGTTTTTTTTTGTATAATAAAAATTACATCTGACCTATTTAATTTTTGAATAATTGGTGTTTGGCTTATCTAATGTTCATCAATAAGTTAAGTGCAAGACCTATTAAATTTCAGTATATTATCAACACAAAAAAAGTGAAATAACATTACCATTATTTGAAGCATGAACATTTTTCATTAACTATGTACTTGTCAATCATCAATGGTTCGTTACATTGTCATGCTACAGCTGAATATATCAAATACTAAATATACGAAAGTTGAATTGACAAAATACAAAAAAAAAAAAAAAGAATTTCAATTAATAGTTCAGAATAGAAGACATTTAAATTATAAAGCACAACAAATAAAATTTAAATCGTTTATACTTGGACCCCATGGTAGAAAACGTGTAGAATTGCCATTGATTGGAGGGTGGGAAAGCCCACAATGAAGAACGACCATTCGTAACTCCAAAGCATGCTAGAGCATCGAATGTCTGTTACCTTCACAAAAGACATGAGACATCGTAACATTCATGTCACTCGTTACAATCCGACCATTTAACTTGAGAGACCATGGAACCTCTGGAATCCGATCCGTTTAGAAATTACATTGAGGTTGAATTCGTTCAGAGACACAGGTTTATACCAAAATTTAAAAAATAATTGTGATGGAGGTGGTAAGTGTCAATGCAAGTCCACCCCAACAATGTCCCTGAAAGTAATGTCGTTAGTATATATATAATAGGGCATAGTAAAGGAGACAGAAATTATGAATGCAACATTATAATATCTCCAAGTATGTATACAAAGTACAAAACTAAAATTCTAAGACACAGTACTTATGCTCTTGCATTCGTAATCCTATTCCTACATATATACAAAAGTTCTTTGCTAAATGAATATACAGTGCTGCAAGCATGGAAGATACAGAAACCACTCAAAGGAAGAAAAATAAAAGACAAAAACTTGATTATCTTTCGAAAAAATATATATATATATTATATGTTGGGATGCAAGTTGGAATATGAAACAATCCAACTGAGTCTAAAGATTAAAACTGATAAACAAGCAAGCTCAAAATCAATGAGCCTAATTAATAGACATTATTAGTATGAGTGAGATTGAAAGCCAGAGTTCCCCCAAACACTTCAGTGGAATGTGAAATCCAAACCCCATTCTCCAATGAAGTGATCAGGAGAACTCCAGATCACACCTCACAATTTTTCTTTCATCTTCTCAGTGCCTTGCGTTTGGTTTGCTTCTTCGTTCATGTCCTCTATATTTATAGATGTTGTTAATTAGCTCGATAAATTAATAAACCATCTTGATGTGGACACATTGTTCGTACGCTATGATAATAAATATTGAATTGAACCCATTTGTTTCACTTGATTCAAAAATGTTAGTACTATTCACAATAAAATTAGCTCAAGATAGAATCCCAAGAATAGAAATGGAAGATTATTATTGAGAGGGTAGGGGACCATAGAAAGGTCGAGGATTGAACTTGGCCTGTATTTTGGAGAGTAGGAAGAATATTATAATCTCAACTCAAGTGGTCACTACACAAGCTAACTTTCACTATACCATCCTTTTCTGTGTCACCAAATTGTTACTCGAATTTTCGCAAAAATCCGCACTTGTTTTTGTTTATTATTGTTCCTAATTGAACTCCATAATTTGACCTTTTAATGAAAAATTATTTTTACGAATAAGAAAAGTCCCTCTTTTATTTTGTTTAATGTATTGCAATCTATATGTGGAGATGGAATAGCAGTATGTATGAATGGACCTGAAAAATGGAAGGCTGTGAATATATAGCATATAGATACAAGAAATCAGTTATATTAAATTGCTACCTTTTATGTATTGAATTAATCTACTCCCTATTTGGGTCCAGATTCAACTCTACCGCTCTTGTTGTTGTGTTTCGCATAAAAGTTGAAGTGACTCAACAGATTTTATGTGTAAATAATGAAAGAATCAAGAATATTATGCGACACTGAAGATTTTCCCATGCAATATTATTACTTGATAAAATCTTTTCAGTTTTGTGTACAACTTTTCATACCCTTATCCATGTCTATCTCAACCCACCCACATTCTTTTTTCAGGGGTTCCCAATCTAGGGCGGTGTGGTTTTGACGGGGGAGAGGTAGTGTTGAGTTGGCTTGGCTACCTACGAGTCATGTCAAGCTGTCAGAATACCTTATTTTAATTTGATGGTATTTTTCAACTGTTGAAGGCCGGATTTTACCCTAGCACTGCCCTTGTTAGTACAACCTTGAACCAGCACGTGGTTAGGGTTGTTAATGAGTCGAGATGTTCGTGAACAGTTCAGTGTTCATCTATTAGCTCGGTCGTCTTGTCAATGTCATTAATGATTTTTTCATGAACATGATTGAGGTTTAATCTGTGAAAGAACCGAGTATGAACAAGTCAAAGCTCGGCTCGAAGCCTTGTTTAGAAGCTCGTGAATTTGTTCATAAATCGAGCCTAAATCTACGTTAATCAAGAGTATTTTAGCAAATGTCCAATAATTTGAAAATTGTTTCAGAAATGTGGATTCCTTCTTTCCATCATGACAATAATATTCTCTGTATTCAGAAATTCATCAATCCTGAAATACTATATACGGCAAATGAAGAAAGGTCTACGCCTGGAACATGATGGTACTGCTCCAGAGAATATTCACTGGCAGTAAATTTGTAAAAAATAAATTTAAGAAAGAAAGTGGCTGCTATAACTGTTTTTATCCTTTTCTTTTCTCGTTTTTGTTCTCAGCTGTGGCATTACTCATTTTTTTAATTGATGTGTGTTAGGTCTTGTTTATTTCATGGTTTTTCCATGGTATTGCATGGTTTTAATTTAAATTCACTTGTTTGGATATATAATTTTTTTCATGATATGGTTCTCTAATGGTTTTTTCATGGTTTCAAGAACCATGAAAATAGAACTACGGATTTAGTGATTATTCATAGTTCTCCTTTAAATCAAACTAAACTTAAAAAAAACCATAAAAACACATACTATCTATCTAAACACAAAATTTTAAAAGAACCATACCGCACCATACTATACCATATTGTATCGTATTTTAATAAACAATGGAGAACTATCATCCAAACAAAGTCTTAATTTCTACATGTTTTCATTTTTTGTACAATTGAATTCATTTATAGTAAATAAGGAAACCTGATATATTTAAAGTTTATACACGCGATGACATTATGTATTGGTCATTTAATCAATGGTAAGTCCATTACATGGCAATTACCAATTTTTGGGTCAAATCCAACCTTATTCCAACATGCTTTAACTTTTGACGGAGTTAGTTATGTTATGTCACCTCTCTTAATCATTACAAAAATACAAGGTTACACATCTCAAGGTAACTAATTCTATACAATCATTTCATATGGTCATTCTTTTTTCTCCGGAGAACTAACTTAAATATCATAGAAGGGTTCGCTTGTCGACCGGCCTAGCCTCTCTAGCATCTTCTCTGTCTCGTAGGAAGTCTTGCTTGGGTCTCATGATTCCAAGACACAATCCAGCATTAATTTTTTTTTATAAGTAATTTAACATTAAAATGGTAAAATGAAAATTACAATAATTTTGATAATTACCAAATTAAACTACTTTGTTGACGTGGACCATTCATAAGAAATTTGAAGAGTTCTTTACCATTGGAAGGACAAGAGTACGCTCTTTGGGCGTAGGACATAGCTTTACGATTTAAACCAGGGAATGTAATGATTTTATACGTGTAGCACACTTTCACGCTTAAAAATTGATTAGGAGCATAGATTTCAAACTTATGTTCAGTTTCGTTAAAAAATTATATTGTATTCAATTCAGTTTTGTGAAATTGAAAATAACTTGGTCTAAATATTATTAGATGGATACGTGATACCACTTGTTACAACGTGAGTTGCATAGACCCCATATATATGTGTGTGTGTGGACCCAATTTTTAACTTGAAATTCATTACTGCAAGAAAAATAGGATTTATGAAGATATCTATTATTATATATACATCTTAAGATTTGTTTACAGATTAATTATCAAATGAATTTATGGTATAAATCGTAAATTTGAGTTC
>CATIWQ010583281.1:0-19205 GCA_949673415.1 Euphorbia schlechtendalii
TATATATATATATATATATATATATATATATATATATATATATATATATATATATATATATATATATATATGTATGTATGTATGTATACACACATATGTGTATATACACACAAATATCTATATATATATATATATTTATAACCAAGAATATAAAAATGAAATTCTTAGTTGAACAGAAAATGGAAATGATGATGTAGAAACAACCTAATCAATCTGACCTGACCTTGTGATTGCCGGATACTCCCCGTTTCTTACCCTCCTAAGGAGCAATTCAATATTAGTTCAAACACTGTCATTGTCAACGTCAAATAATAACATAACCGTATATATGCATACCTTGAACTGAGTTGAGTTTCTCTCAACCTTCTTGTCTTCCAATGCTTTATTTTCTACCTCAGGAGCAATTCAATAGTAGTGTAAACACTCTCGTTCTAAACCATAATTTGAAATCACAACACAACGCATACCTTGAACTTATATATACCCATAATGTGTACCTTGAACACTACACATGATGACACCATTTCGAACTCTCTCTGAACACCCATTTGTTTTTGAATGCCAAGGGAAATATATGAGTTTCTCCCTTTCTTGCCACCTCAAATGGCCTGCAAACGTTCTTGCCTGTCATCATCCAATGATCATCGTATCCAATGATCTGAAATCCTGCAGATTTGAAGTTATTATGCTTTAATAAATTGGCACAGGTCAGACTCCATAAACTCCAAAATTTCTTCTGATTGGTCCAGACACATGAAGTATTTGAAGAGCTGAATTTATATGCTTCCATTTATTCAAATTCATGGCACACAAAAAAAATTCAGCATAATGTGTTCTCTTTGAAACGATTATTTTTTACCTCATCCCGCAAACCTCCTCAGCAATACCTTCATTCACCTTCAAACCCTAATTCCAAAAAGGCATATTTTGAAAACTACCCAAACTCTCACGTTAGCGAGGCTGCCATGCATTCGGTCTTCGCCAAATACGGAGTCTCTGGTGCAGTTTACACGGCAAGAAGGAGAAACGCGAAAAACCTGAACTTTGACTTCATTACCCTTGATGGTTTGATCCTGGTTCACTAAGCTCTTTATCGCCTCAATTCGGCTATTATTGGCAACATTCACCTACCAGCGTTCAAAGCAAAATTTGATAGTCCAAATCAGAATATTAAAACAACCCACCCCATGCACCGTTCCAATGCGTCAACTGCTGCCCCTAAACCATTGTTCCGTGAGTCACCTCGTGATGCCCGATCTTACGCAGAGGTAGTTTCGAAAAAGGGTTCATACTAGGTCCAAATTGATGATTCTTTCCCTACGGCATCTTGGTCCCCTTTCTCATGCATGGTAAAAATAAGTAACATATCAATAATCCCAAGGCTCTTCGATATTGTTAAAGATCGCAATTTTCCTGTGAAATTTATTGCCCCGCTTGGTGGAGACCGGGCTATTTTCTCATTCTTTTCAAGGGATGCTCTTGCGGCATTTATAGATATTGACTGGCATTATTTAAACGATTTAATCTCTGAGGTCTCCTGTCTTACTCATGACTTTGCACCCAAGGAATGTTTAATGTATGTTGATTTCGTGGGTCTTCCTCCGTCGCTGTTATCTTCGAGTTTGATTCACCGTCTTGCTGATTTATTCAGAAATTTAATCCACATTGATTTTGATTTTGCTTCACCGGAACGTTTGGATGTGGTGTCTTGCCTTATCTCGGTTCCCTTTGGCTTTGTTAATCACTCTTTCAAACTGAAGTTCAATAATAAAAGCTACGAGGTTTATGTACAATTTAGGCAAGCTATTGCTTGTGATCATGATGGCAATATCTCTGGCGTATGTTGTTCTCACTCCTCATCTTATGAAGATGTTGCACTTTTAGAGAGTGAAACTATTGGTCAAAAGGTATCCCCTTCCAATCGATGGGCTAGTGAGTTCATAGCAAATGACAAACTAGCAAAGCCGGGTTTCACCACTTGTGCAGACTCATTAAATTGCACTAAGGACAGCAGCCCAGTTCCTTTTGACACGAACAATATCCAAACAACGGGGATTGAGCATTCTATTTCTGCCCAGACTGCTTCTTTTCGCTAGGACAGCAGCACTTCTACCTCTGGTCTGTACTCTTCTGCTCGCAGCAGAGCTACCCTCGAAGGCAGCAGCATGCCCGTTGTTGCTATGCCTCAAATTTCTGACGGATCTTCTTCCGACCCCGATATACGCAACATGAGCCGGATTATTTTACTCTCCCATAATGGACCATCAAACGAGAATGCTATGATTTTTGAAACTAGAAAAACACTTATTTTGTTCAATGAGAGGAATCAAGACACTATTTTATCAACCATGGACTCAATCTCGTCCTTGTAATTACGGAGGTTATGTTTTCTATATCTTTGAACATCTTTTGTTGGAATTGTGGAGAGGGATTCGTAACGGAGAAAAACAGCGGATGGTGCATTCGAATATTTGTAAGTTTCATATTAGTGTTCTCGCTTTTGTTGAGACTAAGGCAACTTCCATTCCAGATTTCATAGTTCGATCGTTTTGGGGACAAAACAATTTCAGTTCCTTTAGTGTTCCATCTCAAGGACTATCGGGGGGCATTCTTTTTTCATGGAACTCGGCCATGTTGACTGGAAATATTGTTCAATCGTCTGAACATTGGATTATTTTCAGATTCACGGAATCACAAGTAGACTATCATATCATCGCCATTTATGCCTCCACGGATAGCAAACTCCGTAACATGTTATGGCAAGAATTGCTTCCATTTACTCAAGAATTTCAAAACCTTTTGATATGCGGGGATTTTAATGAGATTCTTGACCCATTTGAAAGATCTAGCGGTAGACCATCCCCGTCTATGTCATCTTTCTAAGATTTTATTCGTGACGGTGAATTAATAGACTTGCCTCTTCATGGAAGGAATTACACTTGTCACAATAGCATCTCTTTCTCTCGAATTGACTAGGTATTATCATCATTGAATTTCTCGGACATTTGGCCAACCATGTCATTATCAACCTTGGACTCGGCTTTATCGGATCATCTTCCACTTGTCTTTCAATCCAGGATAGCCCCATCCTCCAGAAAGAGATCGTTCTGCTCTATCATTTCGATGGTGGGATAATCATGATTTTTTACCTTTTATTAAGCGTTGTTGGTCTGAGATCGTGTCGGCGAATTTGCACAAGAATATTGACTTTTAGCTTTGCCTATTGGAAAAGAGAATCAGGCCACGGCATGATACTCATTTCGAAAATCTTAAACGACGTATCCAGGATCAAGAAAGTTGGGTGCTTGATTTCACCTCTAGCAACACTACTCGACCGCTTTCAACAGCTCAATCTACCAAATTCTGGGCTGCAAAAATGGAATTACATCACCTCCAAAATAATTTTGAAAGCCTCTGCCACCAACAAGCAAGAGTCTCTTGGACCCTTTTGAGCGACAATAACACGGCATTCTATCATTGATTAACATCAGCCCACTATTTGTCATAATAGGATTCTTCAATTGGAAGTGGACGATCATCTTACGTCATGCGTTAAGGATATTACCAACGTTGCTAGGAGCTTTTATTCAAGATTATTCACTGTTGCCCCGATTATTCCTTTCTTGCTCCGCCATTTAAATTTTTCAACCATTTCAGATAACCAAAATCATGACTTGATTGCTCCATTTACCGTCGATGATGTTTGGAATTGCATTCAAAATTGTGGGGAAAACAAATCGCCGGGACCTGATGGCTTCAATTTTTTTTTCTACAAGCGTTTCTGGGAGGATCTAAAACCTGAAATCATGAACCTGCTTCATGACTTCCATACAACAGGAAGGCTGCCAACTAGCATAAAAAAATCACTCATGATTTTGATTCCTAAAGTCCCGGGTACTGCTTCCTTATCTAGTTTTAGGCCAATTGCATTAATTCATGGTGTTTACAAAATTATTGCCAAGATTTTAGCCTCCCGTTTACAACCAATTCTACCTTATATGGTGTCTGAGAACTAGTTCGCATTTGTCAAGGGCCGGAACATCAATGACTGCTCCTTTCGAGCATCGAAAATTGTAAACAAAATTCACCGTACAAGCCATTCATGCATTTTACTATAGCTTGATTTTCACCAAGCTTTCAATTGAGTTTCATGGAATTTTATCAACATGGTACAAATAAGAATGGGTTTTGACAGAAAGTGGATTTCCTGGTTATCCAACTGTAGAAAAGGCTCAAGCACGTCGATTCTAATTAATGGCCAACCAAGTGCACCAATATATCTGCATAAGGGGGTTAAACAAGGTGACCTGCTATCTCCATTTATCTTCAATTTGGTTGCAGAAGGTCTCAAGCAACTGCTTGATGCAAGCACTGAGGCGGGGCTACTCCCGGGATTTAATCTCTTTACTTCAATTTGCAGATGATATGCTTTGCTTTTTACCGACTAATTTGAATTTAATTGCTCCTTTCATGCGAATTCTAAAATGCTTCGAATGGATTTCAGGATTGAAATTGAACTATCATAAATGTTCGTTATTGGGAATCAATTGCTTGGAGTAATTGAAGGAATCTTATGCCATAACTTTTGGTTGTCTAGTTGGAAAATTCGCAATATCATATCTTGGTGCTCCTCTCTGTCTTAATCACATTCCCTCGGTTTGCTGGGATCCATAGATCATGAAATTCAAAAATCAATTGTTAAATTGGAAAGGTCATTGTCTTTCTTACGCGGGTCATTTAGTCTTGATTAAATCGGTTCTTGCATCGCTCCCGATTTACCTTCTTTCCACCTTGAGGCTCTCATCTACTATAAACTTTACCATAACGAGATTGATTAGAAACTTTTTGTGGTGGGGCAATTCAAATGTTAATGGGATTCGCAAAGTTAGTTGGGCTACCATGTCTCTACAGAAATGCCTTAAAGGTTTAAATATTCGTGATCTCTTCTTAGCGAATTTCTACCTTCTTCGCAAATGGTTATGGAAATTAAGGGTGGAAAATTGGGAATCAATTTGGTATTCAATTTGTGTGTCATAGTACGGCTTCACCTCTTGGAATAATCTTCTCAATACCGAACCACATAAACTTTCACCTGTTTGGAGAAATATAGTGTTTTGTTGTAAGCATAATGAATTATTTAGTCGGCACTTTTTCTCCAATATTTGAGTCAACATCAGTAACGGATTCCATGCTTCGTTTTGGAACGACAACTGGACAACAAACCAAACATTGGGGTCACTTTTTCCGGACCTACTCATCTTGTGTAATATGAAAAAAAGCACGATTCATTTGGGCTATAGTTTTTTATTCTCTTCATCGGCCTATTCAAGGTCATTTTGGAGATAATCATTGTGTATGTCGATGCATGAGAGGTGTGAGTAGCTCAAGGGATGTATTTTAACAACAAATCCGTCAATTTTTCAGCCTCAAATAGTGCATAGTAGGGTTTTTTTGCAAGGATGGAAGCTCTCTTCATTAGATAGGCTAGACAAGTTCAATTGGGAGATCAGAGAGCATCGTTACTATTCTACCGGGACTTTTTGCAGCAACTACTATACCAATCCAGGTTGGCCTGAGCTGTTGATTGACTTCTCCATTGTTTCGAAGTCCCTTTCACTACTGAAAATAAATTTTTTTGGATGGCTAGTCTTTCACGATCAGCTTGCAACGAGGCATTTTCTTGTATCACGCGACTGTAATGCTATCCTTGACGAATCATGCCCTTTCTGTAACGAAACTGAAACACTAGACCATGTTCTTCTTCATTGCCAAAACAATTCCTTTATTTGGCACGAATTTATGAAACGGTTTGGTTTCCAATTCCCTTTGCCTCAATCGATCTTGGGTTGTTTTGGAAGTGTGGCACGGTTGCTTTCGAGCAGGATTATATCGTAACTTTAGGACCTCTTTATGGTTTATCGTATCGTGGCTAATTTGGAAATGGCACAACAAATTTGTGTTTGATGGTACCGTGGGCTCGGAAGATATCATTACCAAGAGTCTTTATTTTTGTTGGTTCATTTTTTTATGAAATAATCAACCGCTTTCTTTTTCAACCTCGGATATCTTTGTAATTCGAGGTTTCTACTTTATAATTAGACCGATTGTTTTTCTATTCTTGTCTTGAGAATGGAATGACTTTATTAATAAAAGAGAGGTGGGAGTTTTGTAGTCAAGCCAGGAAACCAACCTAGTTGGGGACTTCGCCTCGAAATTTTATCCCGTCTCAACCTTTTAGCTTTCGGTGAGATACATAGTCTCTTCGGGAGTTTTTCAAAAAAGAATGTGTTCTCTTTGATAAAAAAAAAAGCAATTAATAAGTTGGTTTTTGGGTCTCTTCATTTATCAAAGAAAGGAGGTTGAATGGTTGCTGGTACAAAAATGTGAGGAATATGTTTATATTTTTTTCAATTGGCACATTAATTGCGATGCTCATAAATGATGAGTCAATTTACCTATAACACGTGTTTCACAAATCCAAATTCATCAAACAATTGAGAATTTTATTCTTGTAGAGAGATTGAAAGTTATTTTTACAAGAAAGTATTATGAAAGCATTTCCTATTGTAGAGCTATATTCCTACAATAGAGAAAATACCAGTGAGGGAGTTGAGTGATTTTACCTTGTGATTAAAATCGAGGTATTTCATACTGTCTCCAAAAATTAGTTTATTCCTCAATTTTGGGTATACATGAGAGAGCTTGTATTTAGTGTTCTCATTATTTATTAGTGAAGTTATCTATGTCCAATGGTTTATCCCTTTCAAGGGTTTCCACTTAAATTTTTTTTATCTCATTATTATTATACTTCAGTTATTTTCTTACTTCTTGCTAATCTATTTTTAGTTAACACATATCACCTTATTACAAACTTATTTGTTCGGTACCTAAAAAATGGTATCAAAGAGGGTCCCACAAAGGTGTTGTTAGTTAAAATGGAAGGTTTTTCAACAACTATGATCAAATTGAATGTGTCCAACTGGTCAATCCCATGATGGAGGATAATTTGTACTACAAAATATGCACAAAGCAATCAAAGGAGATATTACTAGATCCAAAGACATGAAAGATCCCGATTGGATCAAGTTGAATAGAAAAGCCATTAGGACTATTAACTAATGGATAGATTTCGACGTGTTTAGTCATGTCTCGAAGGGAACGTCTGCCCATAAATTATGGAAGAAGTTGCAAGATCTTTATGATTGAAAAATAGCTGGGAATAAATTTTCCTGATAAGGAATCTTATCAACATGAAGTATAAGGCAAGAACACTTGTTATCGAATTTTCGAATGAATTTTGAATCCATTAATTAGTTATCTTTTATGAAAAACACACTAGAAGATGAGGTTTCATACTTATTGTTGCTCAGCTCTTTACCGGAGTGTTGGGATACTTTGGTGTTGTCTCTAACCAATTCTTCTCTAGATGGACTCTAATTCCTAGAAAGAGCTAATCCAAGTGGCGACTCCACACTAAGAGATGGCGGATTCGGGTTTGAACCGATCTAAAATGTTTTCGCTTTTCCCTTTCAACCCTTTTTACCGGGTCCCCGACCCGTTGCACCTTTTTCAAACACCTCGGTGAACCGCCGGTGATGTCGCGAGAAGTCCACTGAACCTTATCATTGTCGAAACCTGCTTAGCAGAATGACCCGTAAGTGACACAGATCCATAAACAAGGTGAGGAACAGGCCAAAATTAAGAGACTGACCGATCACAAGATCGAGAATGTCTTCAAAGAGGTGGAAACAACCAAAGATGTTAAGATTCAAAAGGATCCAAAGGCTTTGCTGCTGGTTGAGAAAAAAAAAACTTTCAAGGGTGGGTCCCGCGTTGGAAAGAGTTTGAGTGCCAAAATGAAAATCAGCAAGAAGAAGAAAAGAAAGAAAGGAACTGCCTATTCAAATGTCCTCAAGGATCCCTTGTGATCTAAAACTCATGTGAGTAGTGTCAGAAGGATCATATGCCAATGTATGGTAGCTCGGGGGAAGAGGCACCTACCGTGAGGTCCCCATGGAACCCATCAAGTAGAATGTAGAGTCAAGGGGAATCGCAAACCTCCCCTCTATGGAATAATGTCCTTAAACCACATTGTGAGCACTCTTCTAAAGAAGGAGACTAGGAGGAGAGTTACGGCTAATGAAAGTAGTCAAGCTTTTGTCAGTTAACACAAAGGTCAGAGCAGAACTAAAGGTTCCAACAATCTAAATTAGTCCATAGACAGATCAAAGTCTAGTGGTAGAGTCAAATGCTACCAATCTGGATTAGAAGGCCATTTGAATAGAAGTTGTAACAAATTGAAGAGGGTACAAAAGGATGGGAACAACCAAAAGGAAGATAAGAACACCATTGTAGCAACTAAGGAGATTGTTGTTCTTTCTTTCAATCACAAAGAACAATATCTCCAAGTCTCAAGTCAAGATGAGATGGAATGGGTGATCAACACTACAACATTTTATTACGCCACTCCCAACAAGGAGCTTTTCACCACCTACAAAGCAGGAGATTTTTGGATGGTGAAAATGAACAATAGTGGCCATTCTAAAATTGTTGGATTTGGAGAAATTCGTGTAAAGGCAAACACTAGCTACACACTCATCCTTAAAGAAGTTACGCATGTTTCTGATTTAAGGATTAACTTGATATCTTGTGGTGTTTTGGATTATGAAGGCTTTAAGAATTTCTTTGGGGGAATTTTACAAGGAATTCCTTAATGATTTCAAAAGGAAAAATGTGTTTTACACTGTAAAAAACAAACAAAACCATTTGTAAAGATGGATTGCATGCTGTTGATAAAGAGTCTTCACAAGACTTGTGACATAGAAGATTGACTCAGATTAGTGGGAAACGGTTGCAGATTCTAGTAAAGAAGGCACTTGTACTTTTTACTAATGGTACACCACTATCCCTATGTGAATACTTCCTGTTCGCCAAACAACATAGAGTCTCATTCAGCAAGTCATCAAGCAGGAAAGTCAAGTGTTCTTGACTTTGTGCACTCAGATGTTTATGGCACCTTTGAATTAGAGACCTTGAAAGGTAATAAGTATTTTGTTCCTTTCATTGGCAGTGCATCTCGAAAGCTATGGATGTATTTCCTAAAAACAAAAAATCATGTATTTCAATCATTCTAGAATGTCATCATGGAAGGAGATACAAACAAGAAACTGAAATGTCTCTGAATTGACAATGGAGTTGAATACATTTCTCACGCGTTTGTGAACTATTTCTCTAAACATGGAATCCAATGTGAGAAGACTGAACCTGGTACCCCACAACACAATAGAGTAGCAGAGAGTATGAATCACACCATTATGGAGAATGTCAGATGCATGCTCGAAATGGCTAGCTAACCTAAATCATTTTGGGAGAAGCAACAAGCACAACGTGCTATGTAATCAATAGGACACCATCTTCTACTCTAGAATTTGATAATCCAAAAAGAGTCTGGAGTGGAAAAGATGTTCTTTACTCTCATATGAAGGTATTCAGCTGCAAGGCATTCACACATGTGCCCAAGGAGCAACGGTCAAAGCTAGATGATAAATCACGTCCTTATATCTTCATTGGATATGGAGATGAAGAGTTTGTATACAAACTATGAGACCTAGAGAATAAGAAAGTCATTAGAAATATAGATGTATTCTTTTAGGAGAACAAGACTATCGAAAACTTGAAGAAAAATGACAAGTCGAGGTTTTTGCACTACACCATAGATGAGCATCAACAACACAAATGGAAAGCATCACCTCAAAAGAGTTACTGATGTGATAAAAAAAATTGACTTTCAAAGACACTTTTTGAAATTGATTGGAAATAGTTGCAATAAATAAAAAAATTGATGAAAACCCATATTTTATGCACTCATTGAGAGAAGGGTTGCCAAAAATAAGCCATGAATAGTAAAATTGGGTTGGCGGGATTACATCCCGCTATTTTTATCTATCATTATAATTAATTAAAAACAAAAAACAAAATAACTCCTCCGATATCAATACCACTCTTCTCTCCCATTTCTCTCTCTTCACATTTTTCCCCTTTCTTTTTCCTAAACTTCCCTTTGCTTTATCATTTCTCTCACATGTTCAGTGAATCCAAAACCCTTATCTAAGTTCTTATCCTTCATCTTCTCTCAAAATCCACTTATCATTACCGCCGCATTATTCTTCGCCTATCAATCTACTGTAGAATTGTCTCTTCGAAGACTCATTTCTGATGTGTTTATTAACCTAAGGTTTGTGTTAAATTATTTTCATTTTTTAAGTTCATTTTTCATTAAATTTTCAATTTATGATATTTCATGTTTGAATTTGATATAATCAAGTGATTTTGATTAAAGTATTAGGGTTTTTCTGTTGTGATTTATTAACCCTCATTACTTGTAAATCCTTTGTTGTTCTTTTTCTATTTAAGATGATTCATTAGAAACTTGGTTTCATTTTTATATTTTGATTTTCTTGATTCTTGGTTTGGCTCATCATTCTTTGTTCTTAAATGCTATTTTTTCCTTTTGTTTTTATGAAGTAGAGTGGTGGAGAAACAAGCTAATCTCCTTTTGTTTAGATTAAAAGATGTAACACCAAAATTTTGTATCTCTGGAATATTTTACTTTGGTAGACACTAACTAATAAGTACCAATCATGAAATCCTTGTAATAATAGTGTCTTCAAGCTGATATTTTGAAGGAGGAACAAGTGAAAAACAAAATTTTCAAAATGTGGAGGGTAGTGAAGGGTACAGTCCTACCGTTGACATTGAGGGTGGACAATGTAGTGAAGATGAATTTGAAGTTATTTCTAAGGTACACTAGTTGTTCAATTCATTATGTGTTATAATTTTAAGAGGTTCCTAATTTTATATAGTTCATATTTGGTTTATAATTCCTACTTTCAGTCATTTCAATTATTATGGTGCAATATTTGTTAGAAAAATAAGAAATGTGTAAAGAATCAAGTTCTAAGTACTCGTGCAACCCGATCTCAATCCAAAATTCCTACAACTGTAAACAAGGGGGATGAACAACATGTCATTGTTAGTTATTTCATTCCATTAAGTTTCATTAGTTTCTATAATAATTATATGCGATTGTTAAGCAAATTTTTTTTAAATTTAAATGCGTCTATTAGGTGGATGAAGGCAACACAAACCCACTTTGTGTAAAGGATGGACATAAGGGCTTCAATAAAGGAAAAAATGTTGAAAGAACTCCAACTAACAAGGAAGTAATAAGCTTAATTCAAAATTAATTATTGTGCCAAGTTTTCTATTGTCAATTATTTTGTTGTTTTCATAATTAGTTGCATGTTTAATGCTTTTCATTATTGCTAGGTGTATAATGGTAAAAAAATTCCACCTTCTAACCCAGCTTGTAATACACGGTCACAAAGAGACAAAAGTTGGCAGAGGCAAGCCAAAAGGATGAGGCAACTGGCTTTAATATTACCAAGGTACATATAGAATAAATTATTTCATTTTACCACTTAACTACCATTGTTAATACCTTTGCTGAATGGTTATTGTTTTATGTTGACTTTTATTATGCAAGGACGTTCATGAGAAAGCGAATGGAGTTGCATTTAAAATACATTTGCAAAGGCTTTGGACTAATGGGTTTGGATCCATGGCTGATTTTATAGCTCTTCGAGAAGATCAACGACAGCAAAAGAAAGATGGTAAAGCTGTGTGAGCCAATCTGAGTCTCAAATTGCAGAAAAATCAAAAGGCTGTAACAAATTTAACATAGAGTACTTTATTATAAGAATGATTATTTGGACTCATAACATGATAATGAGTTTGGTATATTCTGTGTAATTGATAGTTGCAACTGCATGTGAATGTTCAAAGAGAAGAGGCTGAGGAAAAATAAAGAAACTTGAAGTCCATGCAAGAAAGTTTGAGAATTCGAAAGTTAATACCTTTGAATGACATGTATCAACCTATTTCAAGTGATAGTAATTTGATAGTAGAATTCAGTAGTTTTTTGGGAACCTTAGCAAGGAATTATGTGCCCCTTAGTTATGTTGATTGTAGCAAAGTTCCTAATAAGAATGACTTGTGGGATTTTGTGAAGGTAAACATTGTAACTGTAAATGGTTATTATTTTAATTTGAGTCATTAAAGTATATTGTTTTATTGTATATATGTTAGGACAAATACATCTTTGTAGAAGAAGGGAAATTTTTGGTATTCAAAACACTACATGAGGCATGGAAGTTGTATAAGAGTACTACCAAGAAAAATCATTATATTAAATATGACAATGATGTTGAAAGGCTCAAGAATAGGCCATATAATATTCCACTTTAAGAGTTTAAGGTGCTACTAAATTATTGGGGTAGTTCCAAAGTGAAGGTACATGACACTATCTTACATTTCATTTATACAAGTGTCAGTTTCAATAAGTGGAAGAATGTGGGCACGTTTTTACACAATTCTACCCTATGTTATGTAATTATGCACTGTACAAAATGATTGTGCTGAAATGTGTAAATTAATATAACTCGCATGTTACTAAATAATTTTTAAGAAATAGCTGAGAAAAATGCTACAAATTGGAGGAAGATTACTGATCCACACACAGCAGGATGAATAAGTTTTGCACAACTTAGGGTGAAAATGGTATGTTCATTTAACACTAGAAACTATTAATGCAAAGTAAGGAAATTTAAAATAGGTTGGAATACTAAATATTTAACTTATGAATGAAATTTGAAATTGGCTGGATACTATATATTCAAGTTGATATCTAATTCCACTACAAACTAACGTTTCTTTTGGGTGATTGTTGTAGTAACTAATGATACAATTTTGATATGTAATTATTATTACCTTCTTATTCCTTGACATTACTTTTTTCTTTTTGTGTTAGAATATTTGAAATGAAAATAAAGCTGAAACATCTAAAGATGAAATATTTATTAAGACTCATAAACGTAAAGAAGGGCGTTACTAGAAGTCACCAACTGAAGATATAAACTCTAAAATTGTAAGTATTTGACATTTTTTTCCATATAGAGGAGAATATTGATTTTGCCTTGCAAACTTATTTACAAATGGATAATATTGTATTTGCCATGTTTACTTTTGTAGTCTACTCTTCAAAAGTTGTGCTCAAATGGTGGAAATATCGAGAGCATTGGCAAACTTATCTCGGGTGATAAATCACATTCAAAATCATGGCTTGTTGGTAGGCGTGCAGTGCCTAAGTGTCTAAAGAAGGATTCAACATGTAGAAAGTTTTCACAAATACCCACTGATATAGAGGAGACTATCAATAGAAAAGTTAAGGAGAACATGGGTACTTTTGTAAAGAAATTTGTTAAAGATAATCCTGGCCTTCATATTAATTTGGATGATTATGAATATACAAGTGATAATGATGACAATGCCTATAGCAGAGTCACATCTGCCTAAGGTGTTGGTTGTGTGTACTTTGTTTGAACATTATGTATGGATTATGTCTTTTGAACTTTATCATTCCTTGGAATGTATCATGGATTTTAGAAACAAAAGTATTTTGTTAAATGTTGAATATTATATATTAACATAAATATTGGCTTAATAGGTATTTCATTACATGTAATGTTGCTATGAACATATTTGTAGGTGTTGCATAGACCTAATCTTATTTAGAAGTATTGTTGATGTGTTCAAATGTGTTGCAAATATTAATCAAAGAGTGATAAAAAGGAGTTGCAATTGCATTTAGAAGTGTTGCCAATTCTAACCAAACTATTGTTAATAGAAACATTGCATTGTTTACTGCGACCCCCAATATGTGTTGTTGATGTGTGTAAAAGCGTCGCTATTGGAACATACGACAACTCTTTTTCTATGTTGTGAATAATACGGTAAATGGTTACCGAAGGGATTTTTATCAACGCCCAAACTACTCACGCTTTTTTTTGTCAAAGTGTCGTCGATTACTCTACAACAACTTTTTTAGCACTTTTAGCAACACTTTACTAGCATTGTTATAGGCCTTCTATTGCATAGTGTTGAATGGCGTCATTCCCAATATTGTTCCTTCAATATCAAACAATTCAATTGATGGAGATGCTGATTGCCATAACTAATTGAGGGTTATGAAGAAGAAGAAGATGTTGATGAGCTGGGGGAGTAACCTACCCAATAAGAAGAAGCTAACCAGCAGCTTAGAAATTCTACCAGGGATCATCAACCAACATCAAAGTATCCTAATTCTGAGTACATTCTCCTGATCGATGAGGGGAGCTGGTGAATTTCCAAGAATTTCTTACTCATGAAAATAAAGAATCATTGGATGGAGGTGATGAATTCCTTGCAAATAAACAACATTTATGAGTTAATCAAATTTCCTATAAGTAGGAAAGCATTAAAGAACAAATGGATTTACAAGCTCGAAAGAGATGGCATCGAAAAGCTGGTGAAGTATAAAGCTCGTCTAGTAATAAAAGAATTTCAACAACAAAAGGAAATTGATTTCGATGAAATATTTTCCATTAGTTAATATGACCTTTATTCGAGCGATCTTAAGCTTGGTAGCAAGCTTGAATCTTGAGTTTGAGAAATTAGACGTGAAAGTAGCCTTCCTTCATGGCTACTTGGAAGAAGATATCTACATGAAGCAATCATAAGGTTTTGAAGTAAAAGGGAATATCTAGTTTGCAAGCTGCAAAAGAGTTCATACGAGTTAAAACAAGCACCCAAATAGTGGTACAAGAAGTTTGACTTTTTCATGGTTACAAGAAAACTCAAGCAAATCCATGTGTCTATTTCAAAAGATTCTCCGATAACAACTTCATCATATTGTTGTTATATGTCGATGACATGTTGATTTTGGGACAAGATGCTTCTTCAATTCATAAATTGAAAGAGTAGTTAGTGAAGTCCTTTGATATGAAGGACTTGGGACCAACACAATATATTTTGGGGCATAAAGATTGTTCATGATAGATTAAACAAAAGGTTATAATTATCATAATAAAATATATTGAGCGTGTGCTACAATTTTTCATCTTGTTGAATCTTAAACCAATTAGTGTTCCTCTTACCGGTTATCTGAAGCTGAGTAAAGAATCTTATCCATTAACTAAAGAAGAGAATGAAGATATGAGAAAGATTCCATATTCCTCTATTGCAAAAGGCCTGACATTGCAAATGCTTTCCGAGTTGTAAGAAAATTCTTAGATAATCCAAGAAGAACATTGGGAAGTTGTAAAGTGGGTTCTTAGATATTTGAAGGGAAGTTCCAAGAAGTGCTGATGTTATGGATGATCTAAACCAATCTTAGAAGGCTATGTTGATGCTAACATGGTGGGAGATCTCGATCATAGAAAGTATACTTCAGGATACATGTTTACATTATTCGGGGGAGAAATTTCTTAGCAATCTAAATTACAAAAATTTGTGTCATTTTCAACAACCAAAGTAGAGTACATCTCAGTTGCTAAAGCAGAAAAAGAGATGATATTGTTCAAGAGATTCTTTGAAGAGTTGGGGTCAAAAGCAAGCAAACAGCATAGGATATTGCGATAGTCAAAGTGTAATAAACTTAAGCAAGAATATTACGTATCACTCTTGAACAAAGCACATTGTTATTTGATATTATTGGATATGAGAGCAAATAGAAAAGGGAGTTTTCCATGTTGAAAAAATTCCAACGGAAGAGAACCTTTAAGATATACTGACCAAAGTGATTCCTTAAGAGAAGTTTGAGCTGTGCAATGATCTGATCAGCTTGAGCTCCACTTAGAAGCTGGCTTTATACCTCATGAGTTTGGAGGGGTAGAACTTATGGGTCTAGAAATACGTGAAGTATTTGAAGATATGAATTTTTATGTTTCCATATGTTTAAATTCATGGCACACCAAAAAAATTCAGCATAATGTGTTCTCTTTGGCAAAAACAAAAGCAATTAATGAGTTAACTTTTTTGTCTCTTCATTTTACAAAGAAATGTGAATATTACATTTACATTATTTTTCAATTTGCACATTAATTTCCAAGTTGAGAAGTGACGACCCAATTTTACTCACAACTTGAGGGAGTTTGTATTTTGTATTCTCATTATTTATTAGTGGAGTTATCGGTACCCATTGTTTTTTCCCTTTGATGAATTTCCACTTAAATTTTTATGTCTCATTATTACTTAATTATTTTCTTACTATTTGTTGTGAATCTATTTTTAGTTCACACATATCACCTTATTACCAACATGTTTGTTTGGGACCTAACATCTTCTTCATTGTCGAAATCAACACATATAATGCTTCTATCATCAAGAAGAGATTTTACGCTTATTTAGCTCACGGAGTCTGATATGCACCAACTAATTAAAGCAAATGATCACTTGACAAGAGAGCACCATCACTTTTTTCTTTATCAACCTCTTCCGAGTACTACAATATATTCATTCATTCAGGTATCAGATTTGATATCTTTGCTTTGTACATATATTTACTTGGTATTAGTAACTATGACTAGTGAAATTGGCAATCGATTTTAGTTTGGCAATTTGGCCATTTTTATGGGTGGAATAAAAAAAGATCAGAAGGCGTTTTATTTATCTTTTATGTCATTCTTTTGCACCATTTTTAGATTTGGAAAAATCACTGCTATTAATGAACCCTTTTCAATAAATGAATTGTGACCTTTTTTATTTTATTTTTTTTTTTTTGAAAACTCCTGGAGAGATGATGTGTCTCTCCGAAAGTTAAGAGGTTGAGAAGGGAGAAAATTTCAGGGCGAAGTCCCCAACAAGGTTGGTTTCTTCACTTGCCTACAAGACTCCCGCCTCTCTTTTATTAGAATAATCGTTCCATTTTGAAGTTGAAAACAGAAAGCAACAGAGTTAATTACAAAGCAAAAACCTCGAGCTAACAAAGATATTCGAGGTTTTAAAGGAAAGCGATTGATTATTACAATGAAAAATAAACCAACATAAATAAAGACTCTTAGTAAAGATATCTTCCGAACCCAAGGCCCCCTCAAACACAAATTTGTTGCGCCGTTTCCAAATGAGCCAAGATATAATAAACCATAAAGATGTTCCAAAGTTATGGTATAATCCTGGACGAAAGCAATAACGCCACACTTCCAAAAAACCTAAGCTAGTGCGTGGCAATGGGAATTGGAAACCGAACCATCTCATAAATTTGTGCCAAATACGGGAGTTGCTATTGCAATGAGTAAGAGCATGATCTTGTGTTTCCACTTCGTTACAAAAAGGGCATGATTCATCAAGTATATTAATGTAGCTGCGTGATACAAGAAAATACCTCGATACAAGCCGACCGTGAAAGGCTAGCAAATCGAAAAATTTTATTCTCGGCAATAAAAGGGACTTCCAAATAATGGAGAAGTCGGTTAATGGCTCAGGCCAACCTAGATTAGTGTAAAGGCCATTGCAAAATGATCCAGTGGAGTAGTTTCGATGGTCTCTGATTTCCCAATTGAAGCTGTCCATCCTATCAACAAAGGCGAGCTACTGACCTTGGAAAACGTCACTGTTTGCTACTGTATGTGGCTGGAAAATTGATGGATTTTACATTAGAATCCAACCCCTGAGTTGCTCACATCTTCCTTGCATCAAAACATGCAAAGAATGCTTCCAAAAGGGTCGTGAATAGGCTGACGAAGAGAATAAAAGACTGCAGCCGTTCACTTCTTCATATTACACAAGATAAGTAGGTCCGAAAAGAGAGAACCTAATGTTTGATTTGATGTCCAATTATCATGCCAAAATGAAGCACAGAGCCCTTACTAATGAGGACTCGGATATTGGAGAAAAAATGCCGACGAAGTAATTCATTACGGGAACAACAAGACACGATATTTCTCCAAATAGGCAATAGTTTACGTAAATTGGCATTGAGAAGATCATTCCACGATGTGAATCTATACGATGATACACAAACTGAATACCATAGTAAATCACGGCTATCTTCCCTAAGTTTCCATTGCTACTTGCAAAGTAGGCTAAAATTTGTTAAGAAGAGATCACGGATACTTAAGCCTCCAAGGCGCTTCGGTAAGGAGACGGTGACCCAACTTACTTTGCAAATCCCACTAACATCTGAATCACCGCGCCATAAAAAGTTCCTAACCAATCTCGTTAAGGTAATGTTGACCGATGATGGGAGCTTAAGTGTGGAAAGAAGGTAAATCAGAAGCGAAGCCATAATCAATTTAATAAAGACTAAACACCCCATGTAAGAGAGACAATGACCTTTCCAATTTGATAATCAATTTTTGAATTTCGCAATCAAAGGGTCCCAGCAAACCAACGGAGCGTGATTAAGACAAAGCGGAGCACCAAGATATGTGATTGGGAATTTTCCAATACGACAACCCAAAATTACGACGCAAGATTCCTTTAATTCCTCCGAGCAATTAATTCCCAATAACGAACATTTGTGGTAATTCAATTTCAGACCCGAAATCCACTCAAAATATTTTAGAATTTCCATGAACGGAGCAATTACATTCAAATCGGCCTGAAGAAAGCATAGCTTATCGTCTGTAAATTGAAGTAGAGAAATATCGTTCTGTGAAGGGGCTAATCTGAAACTCAGGAGCAGCCCCGCCTCAATACTTGTGTCGATCAGTTGCTTGAGGCCCTACACTGCCAAATCAAAGATAAATGGTGATAGTGGGTCTCCTTGTTTGACTCCCTTATGTAGATTAATTGGTGCGCTCGGCTAGCCGTTGGTTACAATCGACGTGCTTGAGCCTTTTCTACAATTAGATAACCAAGAGATCCACTTTTTATCAGATCCCATTCTTGATTGGATCGCGTCGATAAAATTCCAAGAGATGTAATTGAAAGCTTTATGGAAATCTAGCTTAAATAAAATGCATGAGCATCATGATCGGTGGATTTTGTTGACAATTTTCGATGCTAGAAAGGAATAGTCATGGATGTTCCGACCCTTGATAAATGCGAATTGGTTTTTGGACACCACGGAAGGAAGTATTGGTTGTAAACGTGAGGCTAAAATCTTGGCAATAATTTTGTAGACACCGTGAATTAACGCAATCGGCCTAAAATTGGATAAGGAAGCTATACCCGGGGCTTTCGGAATCAAGACCATGAGTGATTTCTTGTTGGTAACTGGAAACCTTCCCGTCGCATGGAAGTCGTGTAGTAGGTTCATGATTTCAGGTTTCAGATCCTCCCAAAACCGCTTATAGAAGAAAAAATTGAAGCCATCGGGTCTCGGCGAT
>CATIWQ010583314.1:0-13762 GCA_949673415.1 Euphorbia schlechtendalii
TATATATATCTTAAAAAATAATTTAATTAAATTATCTAAACCCATAAACGTTTATTTAGGTCTTTAAAAATATTTTAAGCCTTTAAATATTCATTTTAGGGTTTTAAAATATATTTTTAACTGTCCCAAATATTTATTTAGGGTCCAAAATAATTTTTTTCATGAGGAGAGCTCCCATTTGAAGATCATTTGGACAGTCGAAACTTGGGTGATTCAAGGATAAAATCCCGAAAAGCCATCATCATCGAATGCGCCAACTGGTATAAAATCCCGTGCTCATAGGTGTTTAAATTAGGCCACATGGGCCTTCTCAAAATCAAATCAAACATATGTGCCCTATCTTGTGCTAACATTTGTTGATGCAGGTTAGATGTATGCCTAGGAATTTATTTTTTCCTTCGGGTTTCGGAAATATTTTTATGAGAATTGTAATTAATAGATTAGGCAGGCGGTTGCATCCCCTGAGTTTTTTAATTTATTAATTTACTTTTCCGCATTTATTTAATGCTTGATGTATGGATTTACTACTTTCGGTATGCGCGTTAAATCATGCATATAACTCAAAAAATGACTTAAGTGTGAATATGCGTAATTAAATAATATGGTTTTTTATAGATGTAATATAGTGTGATCACATAAGAAATAAGCAACTTATTCCGGTCTCGAATCTCTGTGTGTTAGTGGGCCATCCCCTGGATGTTAAGCCTCACGGGACTCTAATTCCTGGAAAGATCTAATCCAGGTGGCGACTCCATACTAAGAGATGGCAGATTCGGGTTTAACCGATCTAAAAACTTTTTCGCTATCTCTACCCAACCTTTCCAGGTCGCCGACCCGTTGCCATCTTTTTTAAACTCCCCGGTGGAGAGTGCCTCTCATCTTCGATATGCTCTCGGCCCATCACTTCGTATCATCCACTCATAAATGTCCTATATTAGGACTAAATGAATGGTGTGTAGGAAAATGACTGACCGACAAGCTCCTCCTGAGCAATGTCCCCCATTTGATTCAGAAAACTCATTAATTAGAGCCATGGATGAATATGATGGAGTTGACGGCTCAATAGAAGGGGCCAACCATAATCAGGAGGTCAGGACGTCTCATCTTTAGCATACCTCAAAGCGAAAGTGAGCACAGGGGGTGCAAACTCCCAGGCGCGTGCAAAAAAACCATGAGAGAGGCCCTACGCCTCGAAAAGAGAACATGGTGTCCATTTCTCATGAAGTGGACATTTGTTTTGAGGTGCAGGTGCATAAATGGCTGATACATAAGCCATGTTTGCTGTTGGCTCAACACAAGCGAGTCCATACCCCTCCAAAGGGCTATTTCAGCATCTATATGGAGCAAGTTTAGGTCGGGTTCACCTACTCATTTCCCGAGGAGATCGGGAGGCTCCTTGCTGATTTGTGTGTGTGTTCGACTCAGATACACCCTAATTGTTGGTCTAACATAGTGGGCCATCACCAAATTTTTTACGGCCTTGAGCTCAACTTACACTTCATCTTCTTCCATCTGTTGGCGTCCATTAGGAAGAAGTCTATCGAAGACCATCTTCACTTTAACAATAGGGATGACTTCTTCTTATTCTTGAACCGGTCATAATCGATCTTTAATTTTAAACAATTTTACTTTTACACCAAAGTGGACCTGGCGTACCCACCATTCTCGACTCGGTGGAGAAAGGACATTCCTAAGGCATTGTCCTTGAGAGGACTTGGGCTGGATTCTCAAGTCGAGATCTTTTACCGGCTGGAGCAAGAGAGATGGTCGTTGTCGACCATCTCCTAGGCCTACTTAAACAATACCAAGGTAATTGAATGGGACGGCCTAGGCTTTGTGTATCATGATGGTGTAACCGACATTCCTGGTAAGCTTAATTTTTTGTTATTATTTTTTTAAGATGTCATCATCTCGTCTGAATGCTTCCCTTAACAAACATTTAGCTAAAGGTATCAAGGACCTGACGCGAGAGAATCAAAGGAAGGAGGTGGTGCAAAATCGACCGTACTCAGGACGATGTCTCTAATGCTACCGCACCTAAAAAGGCTGTCGACCAAAAGAGAATAAGGGAGCAGGCACCAGTCATCGAGACAGTCGACACCCAAACCGAGGTGACTCCTAAGAAGGTGCAAGGGGTAAACTTACCGAAATACTTTCTTTATGTGTTGATAATTTTTTCTAACTTTTTTTTCTTGTGCAGAGCCAAGTAGCGCCTTGCTTGAGCCAGTGCCAAGCCATGCTTATCGCCTCGACTCCTAACACCATGTTCTTGCTTATTGCCCACTTCAAAGAGAGCTTCTTGGAGCTGGTCGGTCCCCAAGGTGAAATTACTAGCCCCTAGGTGCAGTTAGCGCTTCACCATGTGTTTCCTTTACCTTGAGAGAGGGAAGCTTATAAGGAAGAGTCAAGCACTTGCATGACTGGGACGATAGTGGACTAGCTTTTTTATGTAAGCATATCTTTTCTTTTTCCTTTTTAAGTTAATTTTGTTTCAGTTGGTGACCACTTTTTGTTTTTTGTAGGTCATGTCTCGATGTGTAGAGATGCATTGACGGTCTTCTAATCCTGCCAAGGTGAAGGTGGAGCTCCAAGTGGTAAGATCATCATCTCTAGGCCACTAGGAAAGAGATGATGATAGCCAAGCAGAGGGAGGCTAAGGTGGTGAAGGCTAGGGATGAGGGCGCTCGAGGTGGCCTTGAAGAATAAAGAGATAGAGCAAGAGTTGGAGCGCTCCGTGAGGCCCACGATCAGCTTCTCCAACGCAACACCGACATAGAGAAGGATATCTCCCGCGTCCAAGGGGAGGTGATGCTGGCTCAAGGAGAGATTGAAGCCCTCAAGAAGGAAGTTCAGGAGAGGGATGTTGAGCTAGATGACATTATGGGGAAGATGGTGAAGATGGCTCGAATGTTTGGGTCCCGTCTCATCGAGGCGGTATGCAACCATCGGCCAAAGCTGGAAGATGACATGGTCTAGAACGTACCCTTTCCCACTTTTGGGGAGGTTCTTGATAGTCCTCCTAAGTTGGTGGTGGATGGTGGCGAGGCCCTAGCTCTTCCGGGCGGAGATTTATCTAAGGTTTGTTTTGTATTAAAGTAAAATTCTTGTATGATGATTACCCGCCTTAAGGGAGATTTTACTTTGATTTATCTAAGGATTATTTTATAGTGTCCCGCCTCGAGGGGATTTTTCTTTAATTTATCTAAGGTTTTTTTTTTGTATGATAGTGTCCCACCTTGAGGGGATTTTACTTAGATTTATCTAAGGTTTATTTTGTATGATAGTTTCCCGCCTTGACGGGATTTTACTTGTATGATAATGTCCCGCCTCTTGGGGATATTGCATTGCAATTGTTTAGCCTAGCTTAAGCGTTGCAACTATCTCTTGTCTAAGGCTTGTTTAGTTTAGAATGTTATAGCCATCTAGGGCTGGCTAATGTTATTTGTAATGCTTTTAAGAGAAATAAATAAAAAAAAAAGCAATCACAAGTTCTTTTATTGATTTGTACTTGGAGCAGATTACAAGTGATTACAGTTCGGTCCTTTGTTACGCTGTGAAGGTCTAGGGGATTCCACCTCGTTAAAAACCTTCCCAAGGAAAAAACCCATTGGGAAAAAATCCAAGGGGAGGAAAAGAGTGCGAATGTCTATTTCCCTATCCATTTGTGGTTTTTTAGTATAGTCTCAGGTTTGAGATATTTCATGTTCTTCGTAGATCTTTGCTTTTGATGTCACTGAGGCGGTATGTAGCTTGATCTAGGACTTCCTTAACCTTGTATGAACCTTCCTAATTAGCACAAAGTTTACCTTTGCCTTCTCAAGATTGTGAGGTGGAGGTGTCTTTAAGGATCAGGTTGCCTTCCTTGAACCTTAGGTTTCTGACTCTGCAATCATGGTACTTGGCGATCTTAGCCTTATAAGTAGCCATCCAGATGCAAGCTCGCTCCCTTCTTTCTTCAAGGTTGTCTAGGTGATGTTTCAGGTTGATGTCCTTATGCTCCTTAGATTAGTAAATGACTTTATCAGTAGGGGTGGCGATCTTAACAAGGATTATAGCTTCCACCCCATGGACCAGAGAGTAGGGCGTCTCACCTGTTGGTCTACAAGGAGTGGTTCAATAGGACCATAGTACGCTTATGAGCTTGTTTGGCTAAGATCCTTTGTTTCCTCTTTCGAGGCTTTTCTGGAGTCCTTCTCCCAATGTTCTATTAGTGACTTCCAATTGGCTGTTTATCTGGGGTGCGCCATAGAGGAGTAGTGATTCTTTATCCCTAGCCCTTAGCAGAATTCGATGAACTTCTTTGATATGAACTGTGTATCATTGTTCACAACAATTTTCCTTGGAATTCTGAAATTTTTAATGATGTTTTTTCAAACGAAGTCGATGACCTTCTCTAGAGTAATGGTGCTGACGGTGATCGCTTCGCCCACTTAGTAAAGTGGTCGATTGCCACAACCACAAACTTCCTTTGCCCACAATCATTGGCAAAGGTCCCTCTATGTCGATTCCCCATGTTGAAAAGGGTCATGCAATCATGAGTGGTTGCTGGCTGACTTGGGGTATTTGGGTCTTTCTGGCGTGCACTTAGCACTAGTGGCAGTTTTGGACATACTCCGTGGCATTCGCTTCAATCGTTTCCCAATAGTAACCGGCCAGGTTGACTCTTCATAGTAGAGTGGAGGCCGCCTGATGAGATCCACAAATTCCTTTGTGTATTTCTTCTAAGATATTTTTTCCTTGGGACGGAGTCACTTATTTTTTTATAGGAGTCCGCGTAAGATCTTCTATAAATATCATCGTCTACAAGGGAGTACCTTATGGATGATTTTCACACTATTTTGGATGCTTCCTAGCTGTCGCTTGGGAGCTGACCTTCTCTAAGATAGGCAATGATGGGGCAACGCCAGCATTTGTGTCTTCCTTGGTGCAAAGTATCTGCTCTTCCTCGAAGCTGGGACGGATGAGAACTTCATAAAGGCTGCTTGGCTTGTTACAGCCTTTTGGATTTGAGGTGGCTTTTGCCAATTCATCTACCATCTCATTTTATGTTTAAGGGATGTGCTTGACTTTCCATACCGTCTCGTTCTTATTCAGGCTTTCTATCAATGTTTGTACCTTGCATAGGATTTGACCATGCTTTCTTCCTTCATTTCAAAATTTCTATTGATTTGGTTAGACACCAAACGCGAATTGCTTCGGATGATCACCCTATTGAGAGCTAATCCCATTGTTATTTCTATTCCTTTTATCATGGCTTCATATTCGGCGGCGTTGTTGTTGGTGGTTGGAAAAGCAAGTTTGGCCGCATAGGTGAGGTGAACTTGGTTTGGGCACTCTATTAATACACCAATGTTGGCTCCATCGCTTGATGAGGCCCCGTCGATATAAACGATCCATGGTTTAATTTTCACCACTTCTGTTGGTTCAAGCCCAATGAATTCTACAACAAAGTCAGCCAAAACTTGTGTTTTCAAGGCGGTCTTTCCTTTGAATCGGATGTCAAACTCGTCTAGCCTTACTCCCCATTCCGCCATTCTACGTGATGTCTCGGGCCTCTGGAGTACTTTCTCTAGTGGAAAGCTTGTTCACACTATAATGGAGTGCGTCTGAAAATAAGGCTTGAGCCTCACTAAGGCGGAGATCAAACTCAAGGCTAACTTCTCAATTTTTGGATATCTTAGCTCGTTATTTTTCAACACTTTACTCGTGTAGTAGATGGTTTGTATCTGGTTATCTTCCTCTCGTACTAAGACAACCCTGACCATCTCATCTGTTGCTGATAAGCATACGATTAGTGGCTCGCCATGGACTAGGTGGCTAAGCAATGGCAAGGACGCCAAGAACTCTTTCAAGTTTTCAAAGGTGAGGTCGCAACATCTGTCCCATTTGAAGGATGTCTTGTTTTATTGCCTTTTAGAAGGGCCGACATCTCTTTATGGAGAAAGTGATGAACCATCCCAATGCATTAATTCGGGTATTGAGATGTTGTACTTTGTTCAGAGTTCAAGGCAATTTCATTTTGATGATAGCCTTGATTTTCTCATGGTGGGCTTCTATCCCTCTTTCTGAATTGAGGAATCCCAACCCCAAAGGTACATTTCTTTGGGTTCAACTTGAGGCGATATTTCTGCAGTACTTTGAACACCTTCTCGATGTGTGCTGCATGACTAGCTTCATCTTTGCACTTTAGTATCATATCATCTACATATACTTCAACACTTTCATCGATCAGCCCCTTAAACAGATCATTCACTAGCCTTCGGTATGAGCTCCAACATTTTTAAGCCCAAATGGCATCACTTTGTAGCAGTATGTTCCCTCATGCGTAATGAAGGACATTTTCTCTTCATCCTTGGGATCCATAAGTATCTGATGAAGAGAAAATGGTTAACTGTCGTTGCCAAAGCAGATGACAAATCCAACCATTGAGTCTACTAGCTAATCAATGCTATGCAAAGGGTAACTGTCGTTGGGCCAGGCTTTGTTTAGATCTATGAAGTCTACGCACATTCGCTAAGAGCCGTTGGACTTCTTCACTAGTACCATGTTTGCTAGCCATTCAGGGTAGTGTACTTTTCTGATGCGGCCTGCCTTGAGCAACTTTTTTATTTCTGCCTCGATTGCCTTATGCCATTCTTGAGCATGCTTGCGCTTCTTTTGTTTGACCGGGGGGATGGACAGGTCAATATCGAGGATATGATAAATAATTTCATGCCGTATGCCCTTGATGTCCCCTTGTAACCATGAGAATGTGTGATGTTTCTCTTTCAGCACTTTTATCACGGTGACTTTTGCTTCTTCTTTCAGGTCTTTGGCGTTTCTGAGTATCATGCCTTCCGCTATGGTCAGAACTTCTAAGTCTCCTACTAGTTCTGCTCTCTCGTGCTCCTCTGCCTCGAATGAGGGGACTTTTGTTTGAATGGATGCTACATAAGCTTCCATATCCACTTGTGGATCACCCACTACTATCGTTGTTCCTTTCTTGGTTAGGAGTAAGAGGGTTAGGTATTCCATACAAATTATGGCTCTCAACTTGACTATGAATGGTCGACCCAATGTCATGTTATAACCGACTTCGATGTCAACGATGATAAAATTAACTTATTCTCTCCAGGTTACGTCCTTGTCCCCGACCTCCACCTCTAGGTGACTTGTCCTATTGACGAGACAAGTTAGCCCCCGAGTCCTACTAAGGGATTAGCTCTTGGCTGAATTCTAGTGTAGTTTATGTTTAGCCATTTCAATACCAATTTGGTAATCAAGTTAACTGAGCTTCTAGTGTCGACTAGGCTCCTTTTCACTATGTAACCCTCGGTTAGCATTTCAATGATCAAGGTGTTCGCGTGAGGCTTCTCTACCAACGAGTACCTTTGGCAAGGTTTGAAGAGGTCCGCGTCTCTCCCTATTAGGTAAACTGCCTTAGGTTTCTTAGAGGGCGGCTCAAACTCCGGGACCCCCGCTATCACCATTATCGTCCCTTTCGCTCTTTGTGCTTTATTATCCCCGGGCTTGGACAATTTCGGGGCGTCCTTCTTGTCTTCTCTTATTATCCCTTTCACAAACTAGCTGAAATTCCTGGCTCGAACTAAGGCATGTACCTCATCGGCCAGCATTCAGCAGTCATTCATATGATATCCCTGGCTCGATGAAACCGTCTGGCCTTCTAGCACCTTGGGGAATCTCACAATCCTCTTTTCATTGGTCTTCTTTATTGCAATCAGTATTTGACTAAGCGGGATGTTAAGAGTTGGTTTGTTGGCTCACGAGACGTCTCATTTGTAGGGATGAGAGGATTTTCTGGTCGGTAGCTCATCCCTTCGATCCGAGTACCTCTCCTCGCCCCTACCCTTTCTAGATCTATTCATCTCATCCACCTCGATCATTCTTTTTACCATAACTATCATTGGAGTGGTGTCTCTAGGCCTTCTCATAATGATCTTAGTGTGAAACTTTTCATTCCTTGTTCCTCGGATGAGGACTTCTTTGGCGATGCTGAAGTCGAGATCGTTCGTGCTGATGTAGACTTCATTGAAGCAGTGGATATAGAACCTGAGTGACTCATCTAGCTCCTAAATGACCTCATGGAGTTGTCAGCTAATGTATGAGGCGGGGGTCGATCCGAGGAAGTGCTTATAGGAAACTTCGCTCAACTGTTCCCAAAAACTAATGGAATTAGGTTTCAGTTTGTGAAACCAATACACAGTAGGACCAGTTAGCATTTGCTCGAAGTACCGGCATATGTAGGCTTTCGGGGGGTACATCATTTCCAACCTGTTTATGTAGTGCCTCACATGCACTACTGGGCTAACGGGGTGGCCCCAATGACATGTGCCCATGTTCATGATCTGCTTAACAAGCGACATAGTAAATCCATTACTATAGATCATCTAACATACAAATCTTTAGTTCTAATCATTCTCATGATCGAACAGACTTGGGACAGTTTTATGATTTATAATCAACGAATACCCTACTCATATTATAGCAATAGATATAAATGCAGTAGGTTCATTCCCTTTACTAATATGACACAACAAATGTAATACTAGTTATCATAAATTATTAAGAACCAATGCCTATGAACTAGGGCACACCAACATATTGAGATGAAAATTTTCAGAAAAGGAAAATTGATAATTGATTCTCATGGTCGTGGTCATCCAATTGTGAAAAATCATGGGTCTGGGTTGGTTCTGTATCCCCTTTTCTAGTCAATTCATATAAAAGTTTTTCTATTGGCAAAACAAGTGTGAATACCATCGATGGTAAATATTTCTAAGAGCATAAAACTAAAGCAAAGGATTCCTTTCATTTGAGAAAAAAAGAGAGAATGAAGAGGCTAGATTTCTACTTATTTATGAGCTGAAAAATACTACCTTTTATCTCCACATTCAAGCGCAACTGAGATATAAGGCTGAGATTTCCCAGTGTATAAGTATAAATAGCCCAGAAAATATACAAAGCAAAGAGTAGAATCCCAATGAACTCGGTAGTGAAAACAACTCCAAAAGGTCCATTTCACAAGAACTAGAAGTGTCCATAAACGAACACTTGGATGTTTTTAATTCTTCTTCCTATGAGCAAGAGTTCAAACAGAGCACAGAAAAAATCTAGCAGATTAGCTCCACAAATCGTGAAGAGACTAATTGAGGAGAGATCAAAGAAGCTGTAGCCTCCCTTGGCATCTCAAAGAAGCCATAGCCATTACTGAAAGAACTTATTGCAGTTAGAACTAATTTCAAAATCAAATCCCAGATAAATCCTCAAATATCGTAATTTGAAAAATTCTCTGACACTCTAAAGAACAAATTAAACAAGAAACCCAAAATCAAAGAAGCTGAAATTGCGTAACTAAAACCCTGAAACATCAATAAACCATTAAAAATAAAAACCAATGATAATAAATCCACGATTACCAATCAAAATCTTAACATATTGACCAATTAATAACGAAATAAGAAACTCATTTGGTTTTGCAGTTGTCGAACACCTAGTTAGAAAGTTACTGAAGTAAGGCTGACTATCAAGGGATGGAATTAAATCTATGTACGAAATAATGCGCCAAATAGAGGTTGAGGAGTTCTCTCTTGATTTATTCTAAGATCATAATAACAAGAGCAAGGCAGTGCGTCTGAGTTTTGACTATGAAACGGTGGCTAAGAGCAAGTCCAACAATTTTCCCCATTTTTCATTCCTCAAACTTTATTTTGGGAATCTACATAGCTTCTTCTCCAACCATATTCCCCATTTTTTATTCCCCAAATAAAATTTACTTTAAAATAATAATATTTTATTATTAAACTAACAAAAAGTAACAAAACAAAAACTAAAAATAATAAAAAAACAAAAAAGTAATACTATTTTATTCAATTCTCCAAAAGTAATAATATTTTATTCAATCCTTCAAAATGGCGAATGAATTATTCCCCATATATGAGGAACACCATTTTGGGGATATACCATATGGGGAATAGTTGAACTTGTTCATTCTCCATTTTGAGGGGGAACCATTGGAGTTGCCCTAAGGGTAAGAGAAAGTATTGACAACGGAGGCAAAGGTGGAGGTGGAGGAGGTAGAGGTATAAGAGAGATCTGATAACGGTGGAGGCATGAGACAGATCTGAAGGGGTTAAGGCTTTGATTGGGATTAAGTTTTGGAAAATGAAAGGATAGAAATATAGGGGATAGTATTTGATTATAACATAAAGAATGGAATAAAATTGTGCTTGGGAGGGATATATAGGTTTTTAAAGTAAAATGAATAAGTATATTTCCTAAATCTCCTTATTTGTAAAAAAATTGCAAATAAATTAAAAAGAGAAAAAAAATAAACTAATAAAAAATGGTAAAATGAGGAGCTCAGCTCACTTCTGATAAATGTATAATTACACTTATTATCATGATATTTTCAATCATAAAACGATATGGTTTTGAGTCATTTTATACTTCATATAAAAGATTTCACGTGGTATGTAGTTGTTTTTTTATGCGAATGCAGAAACTAGGTGAATCTTGGGAGTGAAATGATCAAACGTGGAATTCTATGTAAAAAGTGTGAAAAAGGTGCAAAAGATGCGTGGAACACAAGGATTTGACTTAGGATTGAAGCTGTCGAAGATCAGTAAAGTTGCAAGAAGAATTTTGAAGAAAAACACAATTCACGGTCATGACACCCATTCGCGGTCGCGACTTATTATTCTTAAAAACTGAGAGTTGTTAACCATTAGGCACGATCGCAACATGTAATTCGTGGTCGTGACTTGTGATGGTCATTGGTCAACTCTTCTCAACTGCCAATTGCCGGATAAAAATGATCAATAACCATTAACTACCAGATGAAAAGACACCTTTTGGAAGTAAAAAAATCATGAAAAGTTGCCTTTCCATTGTGGATAAGGATAAGACATTGCATCCAATCACAATGAAGTGATGCAACCCTTCGCCAATGGACACGACTCTTCATTTGGATAGACGCAACCCTTAATACTCTATAAATAGGGTTCAAATCACATCAATTTCGTGCATGGTGTGGTACATGATAGAGAGCATAACAGATGATATGCGTGATACACAATAGAAAGTCAAAATTCTATACATTTCACTAGTTCAAAGTTATAGCGAGAAAAATGTATAAGTGATTCAATACTTATTTCGATCACTAGATTTCTCCACTTATTCGAGTGATTGTTGTATGAGTGTAATTACAAAGCACTTATCAATAAAATTTTTCATTCTTCAACATTCATTTGTTCGATATTCACAAAGAATAGCATCCTAACGGAGGTTCTGTACGAGTCGAGACCAGATTCAAAGTAGATGCAGGAATTGCAGGAATTGACGACTCCCATTAAAGAGTGGATACGGTTTGATCAACTTTATCTTTCACTTGCATACCTTACAATTTTACTTTGTTTTCTACTTATGCTTTCTATTTCGATGTTTATGATATGTTTATGTGTCATAATGAGTATTTCATATTGCGTCTCTTATATTAATTAAGTTATATGCTTTCAAGTTAACTTTAAGAGTGATTTCAGGATTAACAAGATTGTGTATAATCACTAGATCTATGATTATAATGTTGTTTAGTGAGCTAACATTTTTGGAGTGGTAACTTGCTAAATATGGCTATGTGAGAGGGAGCCGTACTAAGCATGGTATTATTGTTATCTAGGTTCTTATAAGTGTCATAATTTGTTTACCCTTGATCTAGAAAAGTCATTTCATGTGTTTCTTTGTGGTGAATTATTGAATATTTGAGCATCTATAACCGAGTTTGTTGAAGTTATCTAGTGTATGAAATCTTCTTAATGATTTTGCATGTTTCTCTCTACTATACTTGTTCTTAGGAAATATCTATATAGTTTACACCTTCTCTAATCTATTCATGCATCTGTCCATTCATCCAATCCATCCAAACTCTTACAAATTATCTTACTTCTTTTGTTCCGTAACTCTAGTTGGTCTTAAGAACTGAATTCCTTCCCTGTGGGTTCGATATCTTTTAAAACTACATCAAACTTGTATACTTATAGTGGTCACCATTTTTTCTATTTGATAAGCGGTATTGACAACACCTGTTCGTATTTTGAACTTTTATTTTATCAGTAGGAAAGTGGGGAACAAGGTTTTTAACATCATCACCGAATATAAGCCTATTTAAATTATCATAATCAAAACCTTGCGATCAAGTTTTTAGCGTCGTTGCTGGGGAAGGCAAGTGCGTTCTAGAGATCAAGTTGCCGGAGAATGGGCAATTATATTTATATTATATGACAATTAGATTTATTTTTATTTTTGGTTTAAAGTATTTATATTTTGTTATTAACATATTTTTCTTACTTATTCATTGAGTTTTCTTTCTAGCGTGTGCATGCCATGTACGCGTAGTTCAGGAGAAAGTTTGGTGTCTTTCGAATAAGAAATAGAACGATTTGGTAGGAGAAGAAAAAGGAAAAATAAGAGACAAAGAAGATGGATGGCTGAAGAAGAACAACAAAATGAAGATCAACCTCAACCAAGACTCATGGATTATGTCATTCCAACCATCAATGGTAACAATCAAGGAATTCCTAGACCACCCATTAATGCAAACCAATTTGAAATCAAACCAGCATTACTTCATATGTTAAGCAATAATTTGCAATACTATGGTCTACCCAATGAATATCTGAATGCTCACATTGCAAACTTTTTAAAAGTCTGTGATACTTTCAAAATGTACAATGTTCGTGAAGAAGCAGTTAAACTTCGCTTATTTCCATTTACGCTCTGTGATAAAGTAAAAGTTTGGTTGAATACCCCCAAATTCAATCACCACTTAGAATCAATTAGCCCATGCCTTTCTGACTAAACATTTTCCCTTAGCCAAAACCACAAGACTCATTAAAGAAATCACTTCTTTTACTCAAAAGGATAGTGAATCCTTATACAAAGTCTGGGAACGTTATAAGGAACTTCAGAGAGTCTATCCTCATCATGGTTTACCCTAGAATGTGATTCTGCAAACTTTCTACAATGGAATAAATCATGCAACAAGAGGAGCAATTGATGCTATGGCAGCGGGATCTCTTATGAAGAAAACTAGTCAAGAAGCTTTTGATCTTTTGGAAGATATGGCAAATAACAACAGTATGTGGCTAGTGGAGAGAGCATAAGTAAGTACTACTAATCCTACTCATTCACATACTGCATCTACATCTTCTAGTTCAGTTAAAAAGGTCAATGAATTAGACTCTATTTCTGTTATGCAAGCACAAATCTCTGCATTATCTCAAAAGATAGATAATATGCATATAAGTAAGAGTAATCCTTTGACATGTGAAAATTGTGGCCAAATTGGACACACTGCTTTTGAATGTCAATTTAACCCATGTGTAGGGGAGCAATTAAGTTAAGTTCAAAGTTAAGGGAATTCTTATGGCAATAATGGGAATAATTATAGGAATCCTAATTGGAAGTATGGTGATAATCAACAAACGAATTATCAGAGTAATGATAGAATAGGGCAACTAACAAGTAAGATAGACAAAGTTCTAGAAGGAGTTTGTAATAAGCAATCAGTGTCTGAAGAATGTTATAAGAAGTTAGAAACTAAAATGGATCAAATGTTTAAGAATCAATCATCTTCCATTCATAATTTGGAGATACAAGTTGGTCAATTAGCAAGTGCTATTCCATCTAGAGGAAAAGGCCATTTACCTAGTAACATAGAAGGAAATCCTAAGGAAAATGTGCATGCTATAGCCCTTCGTAGTGGTAA
>CATIWQ010583382.1:0-17222 GCA_949673415.1 Euphorbia schlechtendalii
GTATATCAAAGAAAACATGCAAAATCATCAAAGATATTACGTACACTAGATTAATTTAACAGATTCGGTTCTAAACAGCCAAATATTCAATTATTCATTGCAAAGCAACACATGAAATGACTTTTCTAAATCTAGTGCAAATGAATTAAGATGATTATATAAACCTGGATGACAATATTACTATGCTTAGTACGGGGTCGCTCTCACATAGCCATATTTAGCAAGTTACCATTCCAAAAATGTTGGCTCACTAAACAATGTTATAATCACGGAACCAGTGATCATACACAATCTCGTTAACTCTGAAACTACTATTAAAGTTAACTCAAAAGCATATAACTTGATTAATATAAAAGAATCAACATGAAATGCACACTATGACACATAGACATATAATAAACTTTGAAATAGAAAGTATAAGTAGAAAGCAAAGCAAAGTTGTAAGGTATGCAAGTGAAAGTTAAAGTTGATCAAACCATAACCACTCTTTAGTGGCAATCATAAATTTCCGCAATTCCTACGTCTTCTTTGAATTCGGTCTCGACTCATACAGAACCTCTGCTAGGATGCTATTCTTTGTGAATATCGAACAAACGAATATTGAAGAACGAAAAATTTTATTGATAAGTGATTTGCAATTACACTTATACAACAATCACTCAAATATGTAGAGAAATCTAGTGATCGAAATAGGGTTTGAATCACTTATTCATATTCCCGCTAACACTTACAAATGTAGCACAATCTAGATATTTTTATTCTCTATCTATGCACACACATCTACCAAGCCATGCACCACTTTATCCACCACTTGTTCCCCGAAATTGGTGAGTTTGGAGCCCTATTTATAGAGTATGAAGGGTTGCGTCTATCCATACGAAGAGTCGTGTCCATTGGCGAAAGATTGCATCACTTCATTGTGACTGGATGAGAAGATTTATCCTTATCCACAATCGAAAGGTACCTTTTTCATGATTGGTTGACTTCCAAAAAGTGTCTTTTCATTTGGTAGTTAATGGCGGTTGATAGTTGAGAAGAGTTGACTAAAAAACCGTCAATGTCACGACTATGAAGTACATGTCATAATCGTGAATACTTGGTTGGTAACTTTTTATTCTGAAGAATACTAAGTCGCGACTGTGAATGGTTGTCGCGACCGTGAATTGTGTTTTTCTTCAGAATCCTTCTTGTAACTTTACTGATCTTCGACAGCTTCGACCCTAAGCCAAATCCTTAAGTTCCACGCATCTTTTTGCACCTTTTTTCACTCTTTTTTCTTAGAATTCCAACTTTAATCATTTTACTTCCAAGATTTACCTAGTACCTACATTTGCATAAAAAATGACTACATACCACGTGAAATCTTTTATATGAAGTATAAAAATGACTTAAACTATAGTGTTTAATGTATAAAATTATCATGATAATAAGTTTAATTATACACTTATCACACCCCCACACTTAACTTTTGATTGTCCTCAAGGTAAATTCAACATAAGTGTATAAATTAGCTATCCAAGTTCGTACATTATTTGGTGAAAGACTATTGTAGTGACTGCCACATTCCCACGTTGCATAATATTCAAGTAGAAGTCCGAAATTTCCCACAAATTAGTAATGTGCAATTTATATAGTCTAGTTGCATACCTTTGCTTTTAATGGAGGTTCAACCGAGTCATATCTTCATATAAGTGTTATATGCATACTCGAATATTTCCTTCTCTTAAGTATATTATAAAGTATAAAGGACATAAAAAGCACACTTTGAATAATTTTCTCTCAAGGCATTTTTAGGTAACCTAGGATGTTAAAAACACTCTTAGTGATTGCATTTTATGCTCCATACCACTCTCTCATTTTTTTTCTTTTAAGCATATGTTTTTGAATTACTTTGTACTTTGCACCTATTTTTCATGCTATGCTATTTTTCTTTTTTTTTCACTCATTAAATGGTTGTAGTTTCTGCTCCGTACCATTTCTCACCTTTTGCATAACTCATTGGTTATCCTCTCTTTCTTTTGATTTTAGTCTTAATACCCTCATCCTTTATTGATCAATTTCAAAGTATTATGGCAATAGTTTCCCAACACTTTAAACACACTCAATACTTATAGGACTTATTCGAGATTTGCATATAAAACTCATAGTAAGAATACTACTAGATATTACTCTACTTAAACTTATAAGTAGCATTAAACTAAAACTATACAACTTATAATAATTCATGTTGCATTGAAATGTAAGTCGAAACTTACTTGGAATGTTGCTTTCGAATGTTATTCACCACTCATCCTTGCCAAATCGATAAATGTTGTGCTAATAATGCTCAATTTCAACATACGCTTAAATTTTGCACTAACATCAAACTTGTAATACCTAACACTTACAATAACCTTGGACAAATGTTAGTAAAGTATAAGAATGGATAATGTAAAAATAACAAAAATTCTCAAATTCATCAATTTTTTTTGGATTTTTGGGATTTACAATTGCCCCCCCCCCACTAAAGAACACAATGTCCTCATTATGGAAGACTTTATTCAATTGAAAATCTAAAAAAAACAACTAACTAGTCTAAAAATTTAAAACAGAAAAGTAAGAAAAGGATAAACCTGTTTTTATTAAGAAGGAGAATCCAGGGCCCATGTTGCGATCGTGAAGGCTTGTCGCGATTGTGATTTCATTCAAAATAAGAATAGAAGGTTTTGCTATATAACTTCACGAGCGCGATCTATAGTCGCGATCGTGACCTTCTGTAATCCTTCTTATTTCTTTAATTTTTAGACTTAGTATCTAGAAAATCTTAGAATAATAAACGTATTAAATATAATTTCCCATCCTCTGACAATTTGATCTCTAAAACGCACTTGCCATCCCCGGTAACGGCGCCAACAACTTGTTCGCTAGTTTTCAGCTACACTTGTTCTAAAAGACTTATCCATGGCAAAGGCGCTAAAAACTTGTTCGCTACTTTTCTACTGATAAGTTTAATAACTTATTCGCTAGATATTGGCTTTAAAGTATAGGTGTTGTCAATACCACTTATCAAATAGAAAAATGATGATAATCGCAAGTATACAGTTGCGATGTAGTTTTAAAAGATATCGATCCCACAGGGAAGGAACCAGCTCTAAAGATCAACATGAGGAATGGAACAAAAGAAAATAATGTAATTTAGTTTGGAGAATTGGAATGGTGGATGGATAGACAAATGTATGAAAGATTAGAAAAGATAAAAAGTATATAGATATTCCCTGTGAACAAGTATAGCAAAGAAAACATGCAAAATCATCAAAGATATTACGTACAACTAGATTAATTTAACAGATTCGGTTTTAAACACTCAGATATTCAATTATTCATCGTAGAGAAACACATGAAATAACTTTTCTAAATCTAGTGCAAACGAATTAAGACAATTATATAAACCTAGATGACAATATTACTATGCTTAGTACGGGTCGCTCTTACATAGCCATATTTAGCAAGTTAACATTCCAAAAAAGTTGGCTCGCTAAACAGCGTTATGATCACAGATCCAGTGATCATACACAATCTCGTTAACCCCGAAACTACTCTTAAAGTTAGCTCAAAAGCATATAACTTGATTAATATAAAAGACTTAACACGAAATACACATTATGACACATAGACATATCATAAAATTCAAAATAGAAAGTATAAGTAGAAAGCGAAGCAAAGTTGTAAGGTATGCAAGTGAAAAGTTGATCAAACCATATCCACTCTTTAATGGGAGTCGTCAATTCCCGCAATTCCTACAATCTACTTTGAATTCGGTCTCGACTCATACAAAACCTCCGCTAGGATGCTATTCTTTGTGAATATCGAATAAACGAATATTGAAGAATAAAAACTTTTATTAATAAGTGTTTTGCAATTACACTTATACAACAATTGCTCAAATATGTAGAGAAATATAGTGATCGAAATAGGGTTCGAATCACTTATACATTTTCCCACTTACACTTACGAATGTAGCGAAATCTAGATATTTTTATTCTCTATATATGCACACACGTCTACCATGCCATGCATCACTTTATCCACCACTTGTTCCCCGAAATTAGTGAGTTTGGAGCCCTATTTATAGAGTATGAAGGGTTGTGTCTATCCAAATGAGGAATCATGTCCATTGGTAAAAGATTGCATCACTTCATTGTGATTGGAAGAGAAGCTTTATCCTTATCCACAATGGAAAGGCACCCTTTCATGATTGGTTGACTTCTAAAAGGTGTCTTTTCATTTGGTAGTTGATGGCGGTTGATCGTTCTTATCTGGCGGCTGATAGTTGAGAAGAGTTGACCAAAAAACCATCAATGTCGCGACCACGAAGTACATGTCACGACCGTGAATACTTGGTTGGTAACTTTCTATTCTGAAGAATACTAAGTCACAACTGTGAATGGTTATCGTGACCATGAATTGTGTTTTTCTTTAGAATCTTTCTTATAACTTTACCGATCTTCGACAGCTTCGATCTTAAGCCAAATCCTTAAGTTCTATGCATCTTTTTGCACCTTTTTTCATAGATTTCCAACTGTAATCATTTTACTTCCAGGATTTACCTATTACCTGCATTTTCATCAAAAATAACTACATACTACGTGAAATCTTTTATATGAAGTATTAAAATGACTTAAACTATAGTGTTTAATGTGTAAAATTATCATGATAATAAGTGTAATTATACACTTATCAGTAGCTAAAAACTAATTTAATACATCATCAAGCATGGGTTATTACAGCGCCCCTCAGATGTGTCCATGGATTCAAAGTGCTCCATCCTCTCTGCCTTCTCAAACACTTCTTGATAGCTGGAGAAGCTATAAAATCCGAATTTGTTCCTGTATGATGGCATTGTGCTTTCCAATAGCTTTGTTATCATCTCTAGTAGGGTAAAATGAGTATACAACCTAACCTATGTGGCCATCCAGCGTGCATAGTAGGATTTGAAGCTCTCACCCTACCTTTGCCTTATAACCTCTAGATGTTGCATTGTGGTTTCCATCTAAGTGTTGAAATCGTAATTCCCCATCATTGTCTGAGCAAGGCTATTCAAATCAGTAGCTATGTCCAGCGAAAGGTGGCTGTACCATTCATTAACTGGGTAGCCCAAGGTAATGACAAAGAGCTTAACCATCATCTACTCGCTGACCCTTAATGCTCTCATCATCGTTTGATAATGTGTTAAGTGAGCGCGTGGGTTACCAAATCCCATATACTTTTCAAACTACGGCATTGCGAAGTTTGGGGGCAAGCTATCTTCGTCCCTGATTATCGGTTATACCAAGTACGTGTTCATTACATGGCCACTATAAGTAGCCAAGAACTGTTGCCACAATTCCGCCATGCCTGGTTGTTGGAGGATGGCATTCCCAGTGTTTGGGTAAAAACCATAATGCCCCTGGGGATGTGCTGTAAAATAGGGCAATTGAGGTGCCTGGAACTATGAGGCAACTGACATACTCCAACTGGGAATAGGCTGTTGAGTCACTCTTTGATAGAAACGCCCTGGTGCGAATGTCGGCTTCCCTCATTTATCCCAGGGAGAATTGGGGAGGATTAGCAAAGTTATATCCGGGCTGCCCAATCTGAGTCTGGTTAAGCTGACTTCGTCCTGCCCCGAACTGGTAAAAGGTAGCAGGAGTTGAGGACACTACATGCAAGGAAGGAGGTCCCCCTGTTGGATTTTTGTTGTTAAGGGTAACCTCTGAGCTAGACACTGCATTCTGGGCCCTCCTGGCATGCTAGCGAATGATTGATGCTAGCTGTTCACTGTTGGCAAAGGCATTCAAGGCAGTTGCAATCTCGGTACTCACCGATGATTGTTGAGAATTTTATCCCGTAAGGATAGGGTGATCCTCTCCTGCACCTTCTTCTTGTGGATTGGCCATGAAAGATGCACGTTGAATTGAATCTGAATCGGAACTAGAGTCCTCACTTGAGTCGGTATATGGAACCCCCTCTAGATTGGCCATGATTGGAAAAACACGGACCAAGCGATTAGCAGGCCTTTTCTAAGCTAAGATACACAAGCAAAGGATTAGACTGTGCGTGTAAAATTCATGATATGATTCATGATGCGGGAAATGCGTGAGATTTTTAATGTTATGGCTGCATTCACAAGGGGTAAGCATGCCATGATGTGAAATAACATGTATGTCAATCCATTTGAAATAAACAGGTTAATCATTAGGTAAAGATGAAAATATGAGGAAATGAAAATCCAACATCGAGGGTTGGATTTGAGATTTGTACAATGTCTTTGCAATATCATAATATGAGTGGTGTAAGTGAGGTGTGACCCAATTACCGTGTGGTAATAGGTTAATATTTTGAGACTTTGTACTATAGCTAGGTCTCATGGAATGAGGAGGTTAAAATTATTTTAGGTGAGCAGTGCGGCATACCCTAATGAAATGAAAACAATTACCGTATGTAGCTATCTAATGAATGATTTGGTTAGTTTTACCCGATTAGGGTGGAGTTTTGGATGCCTATGTGGTCATCGCTATTTGAGGGTATATGGTGATGCATGAATTATTGCCCCGTGTAGGCGAATGGTTTGAGTATGAAGCGTATACCCTTGAAAATTTGGCAAGGTGAGACTTTTGAAGTAAGTTCACCCCGTGAGGGCTTAGGTTATGACATTAATTGAGATATTCTTTAATGTGGGAAATGGTTTGGGGTAGGTATTTTCCCCTTTTGGGCTATGATTTGGACGTCAAATGGACGTTTCATAGGTAAGGTGTGGGATGTGTTATTGCCCCTTGCAGGCTCAGTTTTGGATGTCAAGTGGACATCATGCAGATTGGGGTGAATGATGCTTCATGTATCTAAGTGGTTTCATGTTGTCCTAGGGTGACACGATCTCGAGTGTCAACTAATCCTAAGTATGATGATGATGAGAAGATGCTATGTTACATCATGAGTGTGTGCATTTAAGTGTCTACACTAAAATTCGTGGTTAGCATGACATTTGTACAATAATAAGTACATAGAACAAAGCGTGCAACATCCAAACTTCCAACCATACAACTCCCACACTTAGGGTTTTTGGTTAGTTTCTATCCTAAGTTTGGTTCATTTTAGTACCACGAGGATACTAAGGAGCGCACCTGCAGGGAAATATAATGCATGGTCGTTTGTTGGGTAAAACCCTAGGGAAAATGCCTATGGTTTATTTACATGTAGTTTGTAAATGGGTTGTTGATATAGAAGATTCTTGTTGCACTAAAATACACTCCAAGCCTCTAACGAGGGAGGTGCATGCAATATGGCAACAAGTGCTCCACCCGCTCAAGTACTATCTTTTCTCAAGGAGGTAGATTAGTACATGAGAGAGCTTCGCAGTAATAGGGTACCTTAGACTTACGGGCTAATCCCTTCTATTGCAATACGAAATTATGAATATGTCATAATTAATAGAAAATGGAATAATGTGATCAATAATTTTTGGCACTTATCCAAAATCTAAAATCTTTGAAAAACAAGTTTTTAGAAAATCCCCAGCAGAGTCACCACTGTGAGCGGAAGACAGAGAGTGGTGGCCTGAATGGGAGCGAAATGATAGGCACGGTCCACCGAGGTGTTTTAAAAATAAAGTACCGGGTCATGGACCCGGAAAAGTTTTGGTACAGAAAGTGAAAATGTTTTTTTATATCGGTCAAACCCGAATCCGCCATCTCTTAGTGTGGAGTTGCCACCTGGATCAACTCTTTCGAGGAATTAGAGTCCTGTGAGACTTAACGTCCGGGGAATGGCCCACTAAGACACAGAGATTCGGGTTCGGGATAAGTTGCTTATTTCTTATGTGATCACATTATATTACATCTATGAAAAACCGTATTCTCTTAATTGTGCATATTCGCACTTAAGTCATTTTTCGAGTTATATGCATGGTTCACGTATATTCGAAAGCGATAAACCATCCATAAAGCAGTAAATAAATGCGGAAATTAAATACGGAAAAATAAAATTTTCAAAAATTACAAAACTCGGGGGATGCAATTGCCCGCCTAATCTATTAATTACAATTCTTGCAAAAATATTTGCAATACTCGAAGGCAAATAAAATCCTAGGCATACATCTAACCTAGATCCACAAAGTTTAGCACGAGATATGGCACATATGTTCGATTTGATTTTGAGAAAGCCCGTGTGGCCTAATTAAAACATCAACGGTTTAAAGTTATTATTTTAAATAAAAATTTTTCATTTTTATTTACATATATGTTGGTCAATTTTATTGGTGAAAATAACCGCATGGAAAAATGTGAGGCCTGTTATCCGGGAATAATTTGTATTCCCTTCGTGGGGGTAATCAAACATAAATAAAAATTAAAAGAAATAGAAGAAGAGAAATATTACACCATTTACAATAGTAATAAATAAGACAATTCCTAGCTCTACAAATAAAACTAGAAAAAGATGAAGTAGATGAGAGCACGAAATCCGCAATTCTAGGAACTCAGAGGCTTACCCTTTCGGCGTGAATCCACTTCGGCGTATCCGTATGATCCCCAGGTGCGTTCCTCATTCGTTTTGATTTAATTTTGGTTTGAATGGAAAATAAGTGTTTATTTATCCAAAAGATTATCAGACTCGGGTTCTAAATTTGTTTTAGACTTCAAAATATCTGAGGATTTTTGAAGAAAAGTATATGAAGAATGATATGAAAATAATTAAAAGTTGGGATCCAAACGTGTTTTGGATCCAAGTAAATATTGGAAAAAATGAAAGATAATATTTTTGTAGTGTTTGCCCTTTGAAAATCTGATTTTTCTCTGAAAATTCGAGCCCCCTTCAATCCAAAAAGTTTTGACTATTTATAGGAAAAATACTAGAAATCCAAAAACGGCAAGAAAATTTGGCGAGGTAAGCCTCGCCAAAGAGACTGGCGAGGTTGCCAGGGAGTCTGGCGACCTCGGCACACTCCATGGCGAGGCATGCCTAGCCAGAGAGTCTGGCGAGGCTCACCAGACTTTCTGGCGAGCCTCGCCAAATATTAGAGAGGCAGGCTCCGGAATAGGTTTTCTGTGGCTTTTTAGGATTTTTTGTGTATTTTCATATTTTTTTGATTAATTTCTGAATTAAAGGAAAAAAATAGAAAAGTCCTTTCAAATTCAAAGACGAGGAAGACTCCTATTTAAAGATCATCGGACGGTCGAAAATCGTGTGATTCAAGGATAAAAATCCCGAAAAGCCATCATCATTGAACGCGCGAGCTGGTACAAAATCCCCGTGCTTATAATCATCAAATGAAGTTAACTTGGGTACAAACAAATCACCAAAAAATGTGACAATTTCCAATGATTTGACTCCTGATGAAAAAAGAGAGATAATAAATGTACTCAGACATCACGTGGTAGCCTTTGCTTGGTCATACGATGACATGCCTGGGGTGGATAGACAGATCATGGAACACCACATCCCAACTGACCCTCGCATCAAACCAATCAAGTAGAAGCTGCGCCGCTTAGGACTTGAATGGGAAGAAAAGGTTAAGGTAGAATTAGCAAAGCAGATCAAGGCCAAGTTTTTGGAAGTAGTCAAATACTCGACATGGTTGGCCAACATCGTCCCAGTTGCAAAGAAGGATGGTAAGGTTAGAGTCTGTGTAGATTTTAGGGACTTGAATAAAGCCTCCCCAAAGGATGACTTCCCCTTACCCCACATAGATGTTTTGGTCGACAGCGCAGCTAGGGCAGCTATGTACTCCTTCATGGATGGATTTTTAGGTTACAACCAGATCCTAATGGCCATAACAGACAAGGTCAAGATGGCTTTCATGTGGGGTGTATATTATTACAAGGTGATGCCATTCAGATTGAAGAACACTGGGGTAACATACCAATGGGCTGTGACAACTTTGCTTCATGACATGATCCATAAGGAAGTCGAAGTATATGTGGATGATATGCTTGTCAAATCCCACACTAGAGAAGAGTACCTAGCTATGTTGGGCAGGTTTCTTACTAGGATCGAGAAGTACAATCTGCATCTGAACTCGAAGAAGTGTGTATTCGGGGTGACATCCGGAAAACTTCTAGGCCACATAGTTAACCAAAAAGGAATTGAAATGAACCATGATAAAAGCCGAGCCATCAGATAAATGCCTGCTCTGAAAATGGATAAAGAAGTCCATTCATTCCTAGGATCCCTACAATACGTCAGCAGATTCATCACTAGGCTCACCATAATCTATAAACCGATATTTCAGCTATTAAGGAAGAACCAACAAGTGGTCTAGAACAATCAATGCCAAATTGCTTTTGACAAAAATTAGGCAATACTTGATAAACCCACCAGTCCTCCACCCACTAGTGCCTGGAAAATAATTAATTCCATACTTGGTAATCGAGGAGTCATCTGTTGGGGCAATGCTTGTACAAGAACACGAAGATAAGAGTGGCATGTTGTCTACTATATAAGCAAGAAATTGCTCGAATATGAGTCACGCTACACTTTGGTGGAGAAAATTTGTACAACGATGTTTTGGCTAACAAGGAAGCTACACCATTACTTTCAATCCTACAGAATCCAAGCAGTCACAAAGATCAACCTGATGAAATACCTGTGCCAATTGCCAATGCTAGCTGGAAAACTATCACGGTGGTTATTCCTGTTATCGGAATTCGCCATCGAGTATGTAACTAAGAAAGTAATTAACGGACGGAAAGTTGCAGGATTCCTAGCAAATCAACCATTAGAGTCCGATTATGTCAAAGACCTTGAATTCCCAGATGAACAATTGACACTCATAAAAGAGGCCCGAAAAGAGTGGAAAATGTTCTTCGACGGTGCAATGAATAGAAGTGGGGATAGCCTAGGTGTCTTTCTAATAACCCCACAAAATGAAGTCATACCACTATCAAAATGCTTAGAGTTCCTAATAACAAACGATGGAGCAGAATATGAAATTGTTTGGATTAGAGGCACTTAGGAAAGTTCGGGCGAAAGAAATTTCAATAGTTGGGTATTTTGCGGGAGGCTGGGAAATCAGAGAAGAGTCACTCCGTCCTTATGTAGAAGCTATTTGGAAGGCATCCCAAAAGTTCTCGAAATGTGTTTTCAAACATATCCCAAGGGATGAGAACTAAATGGCTGATGCACTCGCTACGCTGACATCAATGTGGGAAGGTCCTCAGGTCCAACCAATAAAACTAGTTGTTCTCCAGACAGCCAAAGAAACATTCTACTATTGACTAGTGGAAACTGAAGATGAACATGCCACAAGTAGTAAGTTCTTAGACATCGAAAATTTTTTACCAACCAGGGAATACCCAGAATGGACTCAGAATGAACTTCATTGCGAAGGTTAGCAGTACAATTCAAATTAGTCAATGGAGATATGTTCAAACGCACATATGAAGGATTATTACAAAGGTGTCTCACTTCTTTCCTACAAATGCATGCAGGAGATTATGGACCCCACATGAATGGGTTGGCACTGGCAAAGAAAATTCAACGCCAAGGTTATTTTTGGATGATGAATGTCTCAGATTGTGTGACTAAAGTGAGGAAATGCCACAAATGCTAGATCTATGGGGACATTAATCATCTACCCCGTCAGAACTTCAAAGCCTATCTACTCCTTGACCATTCTTAGCGTGGGTAGTCGACATTATTGGTGAAATTAGACCTAGTTTGACTAATGGACATCGGTTTATCATAGTAGTGGTTGACTACTTTTCAAAATGGGTAGAGGCTGAATCTTACACTAATATCACCTCTAAGAAGATGGCCAAGTTCAAAGAAATGCATATCTTCACTCGCTATGGTATCCCACATCACATCGTATCTGATAATGGGGTTTAGTTCCAAGAAGCTACAATAGATTTGGTTGAGAATTATGGGATCAAGAACCATCGATCATCACCCCATAGATCATAAGCCAATGGGGTAATAGAAGTAGCCAACAAATCAATCAAGAAAATTTTGTGCAAAATGGTAGTCACCTACAAAGATTGGGTTGATAAACTGCCATTCGTAGTCTGGGGATATAGAACCAGTTTCGAAACTCCTACTAATTAAACCCCATTCTCGCTAGTATACGGGATGGAAGCAGTCTTACTAGTTGAAACGAAAGTGAGATCTCTTCGGTAGTATTGGAAGCGAAATTAAAGGAAGCAGATTAGGCAAGGGTCAGATTCGAGAAATTAAATATGATATATGAGCAACGTTCGAAGGAATTAGACCATCTACAGATGTATCAACAAAGCTTTCCTCGAGTATACAATAACCGGGTTAAGTTCAGGAACCAACCTTTGAAGGTGGGAGATTTGGTCTTGAAGCAAATGAGACCATCGAATGTGGATGTCCAGGGGAATTTTCGATCGAATTGGAAAAGACCTTACATCGTGAAGAAGATCCTGAGCAAGGGAGCAGCCAAGATCAAGGACATGGATGGGAATGAATTCATCAATCCAATTAACCAAGACAAACTCAAGTGCTACTATGTTTAGGGCTAAAAGAAATAAATAAGAAAAAGCAATACAAAAAAAAGAGAGCAAAATGTAAAAGTTAATCCGTCAGCTAGCACTTTGCTAACTAGGCAACAATTAGGAACTTTCTTTGCAAAAAGAAATAATAAAAGTCTGTTGAGTAGAAAACCCGTAAAGGGTGACTCAGGCAAAAAATTAGGGCTGTGTGAGGTATAGAGAGACCACGAGTTAGAAAATATGTTTTAGGCTAGCTGGTGGCAGGATTCAAATTGTTGGAAAATTTGTACTCTCTTTAAAATCATTAATGAAATGTCATTATTGCTGCGAGATTTATATTTATGTTATATGGGTGTGTGTGCATGTGGAATATCACAAGTAAACATAATAAATTCCAATAAAAAGCCTCAGTAAGTTCCATAATGCCAAAAATGAATCCAACACATAGTCTAGAAGATGAATGTCAAAGCCTATAACAAGGAAATATAGGTAATCTAAGGGTGCCAGTCATTCCACTGGGTATGCTTCTTTGAAGTATGAGGAAGAGAATCCAAAACAACCTCATCTCTCTCCCATTCACGTAACACCCTAAGATGCTAGTCGGCACTAGGAAGACTCCTAATCTCGCCCAGCCATCCGTGATGAAACTCATCAATATCAATAGTCTCCAGGGCACTATAACTCAAAGCAACAATGGTAGCCCGTGCCCAAAGTCTTCGTATAGCGTCCGGTGTGTAGGGATCAAACCTGTGGTAACGGATCGAACACAGTAGCCTAGGAGCTCGCTACTGATGGTTGTACTACTTACATAGGTGGGAAGGAGAATAGGAGGTGACATCGAACAAACCCATCAATAGCACTCCTGAGTCATGCACGTTGGTGGCCACAAATGGAATCTCCAACCAAGGACTAAGCCAACGTATCTTAGAAACTAGATAAGGGTGCAAAATCTCTATCAAAGCCTCATCACTCAATGTACGGTGGTCCTTCCTGATTAATCCTCCAAGGCCGTAATGTGAGGGAAGATACCGCTCCTTTCCCAAACGAGGGTCGGTAGTCAAGTGAAGCTTCTCCAACAACCACACCTACAAGTATTTCATTCAAATAAGAGGATGAAATTCACAAAGAGAAAGTTTGAAAGGATATACCTCAAGTAAAGCAAAGTGGTCACCCACTAAGTCCGGTTTCACTGTAGCAACGTCCATGTGAACCAAGCTCTCTGCTAAAGCTAGAGCCGTAAGAGAGATTGGTGGAGAGTGAGTCAATAACTGACAACAAGTGGAATGGGGCAACTACTCCAACCCCACAAAAAAACTCTGCTAGGAGAAGTAAGGCCACCATGGAGGGCCATTCGAGATGAGAGCTGGGTGTAGTCTCTCACCAGCTAAGGACATCATGAACTCGAAAACCTCTAACATTGGGAGGAGTAGATAAGAAACGCTTGCTGGATTTTAAGTTCCACAAACCTAGCAGCTTATCCTCACCCCCGAAATTGGAAGGAGGGAAATGCAAAGGAAAGCCTAACGGGGAACGTCGGAGTCAGATTCACTAAGAAAGGAAGTCTCAGGATGGCATGATACTCCTCAACCAAGGGGCAAATCTCAAGATCATCAAAACGAAAGACTTGAGTAGCCGGATCCTAAACCTTCAGAGTAGCATGAATAAAGGCCTTATTCACAGGCCTAGAAGCAAAGTATTGAAGGCCTCGTAGCACGAACCCATTGAGCATTCGCCAATCAGGCTCCGGGTGGTGTGAAGAAAAGTCCTAAGTTGCTCGTTATGCGTCGACATCAGCAAGAAAAGCTAAAGAAAATTCCTCAAGATTGGTGTTGCCTACATGCATTAATAAGAAACATTAGCATACAACATTCATTCATTCATACATACACATAAATATTCACAATAAACAAGCAGTCACTTCCATAAAACAAAAAGTGCAGCAAGTAAAGACCCGATAGGCAGTAGCCAAAATCCTATTTTTTTAAGTTCAAGTTTCAAAGTTATACAAAGACTATGTAAGAGGTTAAAAATAAAACAAGACTGAAATGGAAAGATCCTAAGTGTGCATCGCCTATCAGTTACCTCCACCCACCAGATCTCGAGGCCCCATATCCCCGAGGGGTATGCTCCCAAAGGCACCATCAGTCGGACCACATGCAGGAAAAGGTGGAGTGGTACTGAAAAAGGAAGCATCCCACTCTGGAGGGAATAGTGGCTTAGTGCTCATCCCGTCAAGCAAAGTAAACAAGTCAAGCTCAAGAGAGTGGGCGAAATCCTTAGTAGCAGCTCTAGCCTCCTCCCGAACTATTCAAACTCGGTGTTTTGGCCCAACAACTCCTAATGTTGGGCATCCAAACACTGATATCAGGCACCCAAATCTCGGTAACTGGCATCCAAGCCTTGATAGCGGGAATCCAAGTCTTAGTGGTAAATATCCAATTCTTGGAAGCGGCCCTCAAGTTCTCTGTAGCGCTGCTCGTAATGATTCCCCCTCATTGACAATGACTGCAATCATCAAGACATGAAAAATCATAATCATATACATCAAGCATAACAAATCATACATACATACAAATCAAGTTAAGAAAGAGTACCCGCGCGACTCCATCCTGCAAGATCATCATATCCCTCACGGCAAGGGAATGCTGAGCCACTCGATCCATCTCCTCTCGAGAAAACTACTAGAAAAAACAAAAGAAAATCAAGCATTCTGAAACCACTACACTACATTTGAGAATGAATCATTTAGTCAAAAACTTGCATGAGTGGTGTCGGATGGGTTGAAAGATAATGTGTGGAGGCTCCAAGGAAGAGACACCTGTCTCTCTATCCTCGAAAAGTCCATTAGATAAAAAGATGTGTCCAGGGGGATCGTCAATCTCCCTCAATGATGCTTGAAGAAGTGGAGCTTGGACCTTTGGCAGAGACATTCAGGTCATGGACCTTAGCCCTTTTTCAAGCAGCCTCCTGCAATAAAAAATAAACAATCAGAAGCAAGATCGATGAAAACAAAAAAAATATTAGTTAATGCTACCCTCATACCTTGAAGCTGATGCCAGTACCGCTAGCACCCGTAGCAGGACCGCCTATCCCCCAACTACGCGGCGGAGCTCGAGGATGACTAGTAATAGCCCAAGTCATAGGACGCATCAGGATCAACATATCCTGAATAAACGCATCGTAGTCACCGTGCTGACTAGAGACTCGCAAGCTATGTGCCTCAAAGAATAGTTGCCTCTCCTCTAGGTTAGTTTTCACCAAGTGCACCTTGAAGAGTTTGGTAGGAGGCGCTGGAGGGATACATCTCTCAAACACTAGCTTCGTCCGCCAAAACTATATGCGCTCACCAAAATACCACTCCCGTGATCGGGGGCTCTCTAATATGAAGCAGTTCCGGTCGATCTCCTTCCGGATCTCCTTATCCATTCAGTAACTCAGGAGTCCCTTTTACGAATTGCGGTCAGCTTGAAAATGAAGTCAGCTCAAGTTAGAATAATTTTCAACAAGGGGAAAAGGAATGATTTGCCTAACATAAAGTAGAAATCATCACCCAATCGAGAGTCAAATCACAGAGGTAATAATGATATTCCTCGAAGGTGAAAATGCCTTCATCGAAGGTCGAACAAAGCCTGGCTAGATAGGGAGATTGGGCGGGGACATCGGAAAAGCTCGGGGAAGGAAAGGAAGCCATATGAGAAAGCCTAAGCCTACACAATCTAAAATAAATACATGACCAATCAAAGAAAATTAGATGGAATAAACATATATCGATAATGAATGAAACATACCTAGAGAATCATAGGGAAACATCGCAATGACTTATGATGGGTTCTCACAACCAGATCGAGAGCAAACTATGTCTGAGCCAGTATAGCTCGAGACCAGTTAAGGCTACTAAAAGCCTCAAGGATGCTCAAAAGAGGAATCAACCCATAGTTGATCTCACTATTCATGACTGAAAAGAAGGCTGCACTAAGCAATGTGACAAGGAAGGATCAATCGTAGAGCGAAACCTCCTCAGTGGAGATGGACGTCTTATAGGTCCAATAGTCCACTAACTCTTGGTAAGGTAGCGCCTTACGCCTACGTTCAACGCTGAACAAACTAATAATCTGTCGACAAACAACAAAGAATCGTTCCATGAAAACGTCAAAATGAATCACAGCCCCGGATTAGGGAAGGCCGGTAATCGCCACAACATCAGAAGGATTAATGGTGACCTCCCTGATAGCGAGATGAAATGTGTGCGAAATGTCACACCACCGTTGAGCCAACATCGTTGATGTCGAATAAGGCAGCAGCGTCGACTACAATGAACGTACTATCTCACCGAACACAGTAGCCTCGATGGCCTGGGTAAGCTCGGGATGCGCTGCGGCATGTCGCCACCAAGCCTGGATGATGGAATAACCGCTCGTGTGACGAATAAGTGGGGTCTATGAATATGGGATTAACAACAAATGATGGTAGAAAATTTCGGTTAAAGAAATAGACCGAACCAAAAGTTATTTCATTCGCCATTAAAAAAATTTCTTATCACCATACTTTTTGCTTACCTACTTTTCTTATTTATTTTCCTTAATATTCGGGGAAAACTTTAATCCGTATATTTATATTACTACACACACAAACACACACACACACACACACACATATATATACACACACACACACACATACACACACAGATATATATATATATATATATATATATATATATATATATATATATATATATATATATATATATATATATAT
>CATIWQ010583407.1:0-14669 GCA_949673415.1 Euphorbia schlechtendalii
AGAAGAATGGTTTGAAAATAATCGAGATTTGAGATCCAAATGTGTTTTGGATCTAAATTATTCAAGAGAAATATTTTTGGTGTTTTTCTCATTGTCTTTTTATCTGAAAATTTAATTTTTTTGTCTAAATTTTCGAGCCCCATTTAATAAAAAAATGTCTCGAATTTATAGAAATTCAGGACAGGATTAAACCGGGCTCGCCGAAGAGTTCGGCGAGGGCCCCCCCCCCTCGTTGAACTCTTTAGCGAGGGTGGCAACCTCGCTGAACTCTTCAGCGAGCTAGGCTTATGCCTGTCTCGAATTTCCATAAATTCAGAAATTTTTTGAATTGAAGGGGGTTCGAAATTTTAAATAAAAAATTAGATTTTCAGAGAAAAAGATAACGAGAAAAACACCAAAAATATTTTCTTTCAATTTCTTTTGAATAATTTAGATCTAAAACACATTTGGATCCCAAATCTTGATTATTTTCAAATCATTCTTCTTCCTACATTTCTCAAAAATCCTCATATATTCTCGGGTCTAAAAAAAATTTAGAACCCGAATCTGATTATCTTTTGGATAAATATTTTTTTCAAAGATATTCAGATCTAAAAGACTTTTAGTCTCCAAATTTTAATTATTTTCAAATCTTTTTTTTATCTACTTTTCTTTAAATATCCTCAGATATTCTCGGATCTAAAACAAATTTAGAACCCGGGTCTAATTATCTTTTGGATAAATAAACACTTATTTTCCAATTAAACTACAATTAAACCAAAAAGTACGAGGAACACTCCCGGGGATCAAATGGAGATGCCGAAGTGGATTCATACCAAAAGGGTAAGCCTCTGAGTTCCTAGAGCTGCTGATTCCGTGCTTTCATCTGCTTCATCTCTTTCTGATTTTTATTTGTGGACCAAGGAATTATTTTTATTCCTTATTATTAAAAATGTTGTAATTCTCTTCTTCATCATTTATTTCTTTTTAATTTTTTATGTTAAAATACCCTAACGAAGGGAATTAAAATTATTCCTGGGTAACAGACCTCACCTTATGCAATGCGATCATTTTCACTAATAAAATTGATCAATATACGTGTAAATAAAAATGAACTATTTTTATTTAAAATAACAACTTTAATCATCGATGTTTTAATTTGGCCACACAGGCCTCGCTAAAATCAAATCGTACATATGTGATATCCCCTGTGCTAACCTTTGTGGATGCAGGTTAGATGTATACCAAGGATTTATTTTCCTTCAGGTATTGCATATATTTTTATGGAAAATGTAATTAATAGGTTAGCGGGCGATTGCATCCCTCGATTTTTGTAATTTTTTATAATCTTTACTTTTTCGCATTTACTTTCTGCATTTATTTAATGCTTTATGGATGGTTTACTACTTTCCGCATGCGCGTTAAATCATGCATTTCAAACTCGAAAATGACCTAAGTGCGAATATGCATAACTAAGAAAATACGGTTTTCTATAAATATAATATAATGTGATCACTTAAGAAATAAGCAACTTATCCCGGACCCGAATCTCTATGGCTTGGTGGGCCGTCCCCTAAAAGTTAAACCTCACAGGAATCTAATTCCTGGAAAGAGCTAATCCAAGTGGCAACTCCACACTAAGAGATGATGGATTCAAGTTCGAATCGATCTAAAAATATGATTTTGCTCTCTCTTTCAACCATTTTCCCGGGTCCCCCGACCCGATGCTTCTTTTTAAACACCCCGGTGGACCGCGCCTCTCATCTTCCCGTGCTCTTGGCCCACCGCTTGGTGTCACCCGCTCACAGTGGCGACTCCACTAGGGATTTTTCTAAAAACTTATTTTTTTCAAAGGTTTTAGATTTTGGATAAGTGCCGAAAATTATTGATCACATTATTTCATTTTCTCTTAATTATGACATATTCATAATAACGCATCGTAGTAGAAGGGATTAGCCTATAAGTCTAAGGTACCCCTATTACCGCGAAGCTCTCTCTTGTACTAATCTGCCTCCTAAAAAAAGATAGTTCTCGACTGGGTGAAGCACTTGCTGCCATATTGCATGTACCTCCCTCAACCCATTTGGGGAGAGGCTTGGAGTGTATTTCAGTGTAACAAAAACATTCTACATTAGTAACCCATTTACAAACCTCATGTAAATTAGCCATAGGCTTTTTCCCTAGGGTGTTACTTAACAAACATGATCATGCATTATATTTTCTTGCAGGTGCACTCCTTAGTATCCTCGTGATACTAAGATGAATTAAACTTAGGATAGAGACTAGCCAAAAACCCTACACGCAGGATTTACATGGTTGGAAGATTGAATGTTACATGCTATGTGTTATGTACTTATTATTGTACAAATGTCATGCTAACCACGAATCTTAGTGCAGACACTTCTCATCATCACGATACCAAACCAATATCACATACACTTAGGCATAGTTAACACTATAGATCGTGTCACCTTATGATAACATAAAACCACTTAGGAACATCACTTATCCCTTTTCAGCGAGATGTCCACTTGACATCTCGCTATTAGCTTGTACATGGAAAACATACCTTTCTTTTATTGCGTGATGTCCACTTGATGTCCGACACTTAGCCCATAAGGGGTAATAACACATCCCACATGTTACCTATGAGATGTCCACTTGACATCTAACTCACAGCCTTTCCAGGGTAATACACACCAATAGCCCAAATGGACAAGTACCTACCCAAAACCATTTTTTCCCACATTAAAGGATATCCCAATTGATATCCTAACCTCAGCTCACATGAGTTAAACTTACTACCTTACCAAATCGCCAAGGGTATACACTTCATACCCGAATCATTCACCTACACGAGGCAATAATTCATATATCACCACATACCCTCAAATAGTGATGACCACATTGTTATCCAAAAACTCCACCCTAATTAGGCAAAATAACCAAATCATTCATTAGGTAACTATATATAGTAGTTGTTTTCATTTTATTAGGGTATGTCACACCGCTTACTCGAAACAATTTGACCTCCTCATTCCATGAGACCTAGTCATAGTACAAAACCTCAAACCACAAAGGTAACTTAGTCACCTCACTTATATGTCACACAGACATTGTACAAATCTCAAATCCAACCCCCTTATTGGATTTTCATTTCCACATGTTTACATTTTTACCTAATCATTAACCTGTTTGTTTCAAATGGATTGACATACATGCTATTTCACATCATGGCATGCTAGCCCCTTTTGAATGCATCCATAACATTAAAAATCTCATTACCCTCATCATGAGTCATATCATGGATCTTACATACATAGTCTAATATTCTGCTCGTGTATAAAAGGGACTTGGAAGAGGCCTGCTCACCGCCTGGTCCGCGTTTCCCTAATTATGGCCAATTTGAGGGGGTTTCGTACACTAACTCAAGTGAGGACTCGGGTTTAGACTTAGAATCAGTTCAACGCACGTTGATTATGGCTAATTCATAAGGAGAAGGTGCAAGGGAAGATCACCCTATCCTTATGGGAAAAAATTCTCAGTAGTGGTCGGTGAGCGATGTTCTCCACTATTCTACTGATAAGTTTAATAATTTGTTCGCATAATTTAGCTATATATTAATGGTGCCAAAAACTTGTTAACGTAAAGTATAGGTGTTGTCAGTACCTCTTATCAAATAGAAAAATGATGATAATTGCAAGTATACAGTTGCGATGCAATTTTAAAAGATATCGAACCCACAGGGAAGAAACCAAGTCTAAAGATCAATAAGGAAGATAGAATAAAGAAAATAAAATAAATTTGATATTTTGGACAGGAGGGTTAGAATGAAGAATGAGTAAATATAGGTATGAATGATTAGAGAATCTAAATATATAGATTTTTCCTACAAAATAAGGATAGCAGAGAAAACATGCAAGTTCAACAAAGATGTTACAATTCACTAAACTAATCTAATAGACTCGGTTCAAAATAATCAGATGTTCAATTATTCACTGCAGAGCAACACATGAAATAACTTTTCTAAACCAAGTGCAAACAAATTAAGATAATTATATAAACCTGGACAACATCAATACTATGCTTAATACGAGTCGCTCTCACATAGCCACATTTAGCAAGTTACGATTCCTAAAATGTTGGCTCATTAAATAGTGTTATATCACAGATCTAGTAATTATACACGATATTGTTAACCCCGAAACTACTCTTAAAATTAACTCCAACACATATAACTTGATCAATATAAAAGACTTAACACGAAATACGCATTATAACACATAGACATAGCATAAACTTCGAAATAAAAAGTATAAGTAGAAAGCAAAGCAAATTTGTAAGGTATGTAAGTGAAAGCTAAAGTTGATAAAACCGTATCCACTCTTTAATGGGAGTCATCAATTCCCGCAATTCCTACGTCAACTTTAAATTCAGTCTCGGCCCGTACATAACCTCCGCTAGGATGCTGTTCTTTGCGAATTTTGAACAAACGAATATTGAAGAATGAAAACTTTTATTGATAAGTTATTTGCAAGTACACTTATACAACAATCGCTCGAGAATATAGAGAAATCTAGTGATCAAAACAAGGATTCGAATCACTTAAACATTTTCTCACTAACACTTATGAACGTAGCAAATTCTCTATCTATAAACACACTATATCTCTCTCATGCACTCTAATGTTTTCCCTCTGCTTGATTGCACGAAATTGTAAGTTTTGGAGCCCCATTTATAGAGTTCAAAGGGTTGCGTTTATCCATATGAAGAGTTGAGTCCATTGGTGAATGATTGCATCACTTCATTGTGATTGGTTGAGAAGCTTTAATCTAATCCACAATGGATAGGCACCTTTTCATGATTGGTTGATTTCTGATAGGTGTCTATTCACTGGTAGTTGATGGTGGTTGATCGTCCTTATTTGGATGTTGGTAGTTAAGAAGATTAAACTAGAAAATCGTCGAAGTCATGACTGCGATATACAAGTCGTGACCATGAATCTTTGATTTGAAGATTTCTGTTTTGAAGAAGAACAAGTTGCAACTGTGAATTTCATTTTTCTTCAGAATTCTCCTTGTAACTTCACTGATCTTTGACAACTTCGATCCTAAGCCAAATCTTTAAGTTACATGCATCTTTTTGCACATTTTTCACTCTTTTTTCATAGAATTCCACTTTAGATCATTTTACTCCCAAGATTTACCTAGTATCTGCATTTGCATAAAAAAACTACACACCATGTGAAATCTTTTATATGAAGTATAAAAATGACTTAAATTATAGTGTTTAGTGTATAAAATTAGTATGAAAATAAGTGTAATTATACACTTATCATACCTCCACACTTAACTTTTGCCTTGTCCTTATGGTAAATTCTACAGAAGTGTATAAATTGGTAAACAAGTTCTTATCTCATTTGGCGAAAGACTATTGCAGTGAGTACCACATTCCACGTTGCAAAAGATTTCATGTAGAAGTTTTAAATTTCCCACAGATTAGTAATATGCAATTTATATAGTTTAGTTGCATACCTTTGCTCTTAATGGAGAGTCAACCGAATCACATCTTCATATAAGCGTTATATGCATACTCGAATATTACCTTCTCTTAAGCATAGTATAAAGTATAAAGGACATGAAAAGCACTCTTTGATTAATTTCTCTCAAGGCATTTTTAGGTAACCTAGGATGCTAAAACACTCTTAGTGGTTGCATTTTATTCTCCACACCACTCTCCCCTTTTTTCAGTGGTTGCATTTTATGCTCCATACCACTCTCTCATTTTTTTCTTTCAAGCATATGTTTTTGAAATACTTTGTACTTTGCACCCATTTTTTTGTGATACGCTTTCTTTTCTTTTTTCACTCAATGAATGGTTGTAGTTTCTGCTCTGTACCATTCCTTACCTTTTGCATAACTCATTGGTTATTCACTCTTTCTTTTGATTTTTCTTTAATACCCTCATCCTTTATTAATCAATTTCAAAGTGTTATGACTATAGTTTCCTAACACTTTAAACACACTCAATACTTATAAGACTTATTCGAGATTTGCATATAAAACTCACAGTAAGAATACCATTAGATATTACTCCACTTAAACTTATCAGAAGCATTAAACTAAAACTATATAATTTATACTAATTCATGTTGCATAGAAATATATATCGAAACTTACTTGGAATGTTGCTTTTGAATGTTACTCATCACTCATCCTTGCCAAATTGATAAATGTTGTACACTAACATCAAACTTGTAAATATGTAACACTCGCAATAACTTTGGACAATGTTAGTAAAGTATTAGAAATGATAATGTATAATTAATAAAAATATCAACAAAAATTTTCAAATTCCTCAATTTTTTTATTTTATTCAATTTTTTTTGGATTTTACGAGATTTTTACAAATGTCCCCCCACAATAAAGAACACAATGTCCTCATTGTGAGACATTATAAAAAAATCAAAAACTAAAGCTAAAGCTAGTCTAAAAATAGAATTGGAAAAGATAAAGTAAAGAAAAGAATAAACTCGTTCTATTGTGAAGGAGAATCTGGTGGACTAGGAGTGAATTGACAATTTTGTCTCCTAAAGAATGAAAGTAATTTTCGAAGCATCGATTTATTACTTTTCTTTAGAATCTTCATGTCTTTCTTCATAACTCTAAGTTCCGCTTGGCAATTATCCAATTTAAGTTGCATGCTAGCCTTCCAATCTTTCAGAGCTTCTTCTTCATCATCTTCTTCTATTTCAGTCATCAGGGCTTTTCCTTTGCGATGGCTTACAGATGGATCAGATGGTTTGATGGAAGAGTCTTCTTGAGTCAAGTTGAGTTTCTTAGTGCTGTTAGAATAGGAGTAGAAGGAATATGCACCATCATTTTCTTATAGAAGTCTGGTGTTCTTCAAATAAGTCCCATCCATGTAGCGAAAATACTCACCCGATTGTTGAACATAAGGGAGTTCACCTCTTGCACCCAAGATTATTGCGGTGATAATTTCGGTTGCTCCAATTTTACTTCTCATGCTTGTCGAGTTCTTGTTTATCATATCCCATATGATATCCACAAATTTTGCTTTTTGTTTCATCATAGCGCACGAAAGAACAAACAAGTCTTTCTTTTGAACCTTTGTATTCTCTACTTGACAAAATACCAAAGTGGAAAGGTATTTGTGGGGAAGAAGAATGCATTCTTCCTTAATAAGTTTGTTAGGAGAATTTTTGGGATCGAAGACTCTCTTACCTGATAAATTTGCCTAAACTTGATTAGGTTGAAATGAATCCATCATGCTCGATGAATTAGCAATCTCGAAATCGAACCATTCAACCATCATCTCTCTCGTGATGGTGTATTGTTATCCTTGATTCTGAAATTGTATTGCTCTCTTCCTTGAATCTTCGTAGTCAAATGTTACCAAACACTTGAGAATCCAATCTCGATTTTGAGGGAATCGCAAATCCACAAATTTTGTAAGACTAAGAGCCTAAAGGTAGGCTTCCATTTCTTCATGTAGATTAAGAGTTTCCAAGAAGATAAGATCAAGGAATATCATTCCGGTGATATCCAATTTGCTTAACTTCTGGAATCTTTTACCTTCTTCTCATGTCCTCAATGGGAAAGGACAATCAAATTCTTCTTGAATTGATTGGGATCCTCTGTTTTGTGCTTCTCTCTTCACACGAGTCATATTGGTTTTGAAGAAAAAGGTTTGAAAAGGTTTAGATGCTTGAATGTAGAAGATGGGAAAATTCAGAAATTTGAAGGTTTTTTTAGGTGTGGTGTCTAGGGTTCATCTTGGACCTATTTATAGAGGTTTAATGGGTCTCTAATTGGTCATAAATGGGATTTTAGCCATTTAGGCTCAAAACTAGCCGTTAATGGCGCTTTTAGCTAACTGTTGCGTGTGTCAATTCTTCATCTGTAACGTTTATATTTTGATCATATCGCGATCGTGAAGGCCTGTCACGATCGTGACTTTCCTCATGATAGAAACAACATGTTTTGATATCCAAGGATCACGAGCGCGAATTGAGTCGCGGTCGCGATATTCTTTGCTTTTCAAATTTCTTCAATTTTTAGACTTGTACCTATAAAAACATAGAAAAAAAATACAAACAAACTTTGTTAAATACAAATGATAAATATTTACTATTATACCTTGAGTAGTCATGGTGATCATAGCAATTGAACATCAACGTCTTGTTGTTCAAATTTTTCATTTATAATAACAAATATTTTCAAGCAAGCGTAACAAAAGAAAATAAACAACAAACAATCAAACAAACACAACTAAACTTAAAAAGAAGCACTATACAAAGTTCTAATATGAAAAGAAAAGAAAACTATTCATGGGGGAAGTGATCCTATTATTCAGTTATCTCATAGTAAGATTCCCTTAAATCTTGCTCAACATCAATCAGTAGATCACGCATGTCTTCAATTTTTCTATGGATCGAAAGTTTCCCTTCCATAAGGTCACTCAACCTTCTACAGAGGTTAGAATCTCTATGCTCCTCTTCCTGCGCTTTTTCCCTTTCTCTTTCGCTATTTGCTTCCACCCTTTCTTCCCATGGTTTCCATCCATAGGTTATTCTATCCTCTCCAATGTACCTTTCCAAGAAATTATACTCAAATAAGACTTCCATCTTTAACTCTAGAATTACGTTTTCACTAGTAAAAATTTCTGTGGCATAAGGCAATCTTCCTATTTATCCCAATGAGTTTGCCATTAACCGACACCCGTACTTTGTCATTCCAGGATTTTACGCTACAAACACAAGTGTCTCCATCATAATCTCAGAAATATCGATAGGCATGCAATCTAAAATTGCTTACAATACAAACAATTCTTCAGGTATGACAAGATCGAAATTCGATTTGCTAAACAGCGCTCCACTTAAATAAAAGTGTAGTGCGAGCAAATAAGGATCATAAATCCACCAACTATAGGCAGATTCTTTTTTGAACTTGACTTGGCCAGTCAAACGATTTCAAGTTGGTACAGGATCCTAGCTAGGTAACATCTTATTGAAGCAATCCCTTGGAAATCCCAAGTACTTATCCATCGCCTTCTTTGTCAACTTGTATTCTTTCCCACGATATCGATAGACTAAGAAATTTCATCTATCATTCCTCCATGCTAACATGACCAGCATTTCTATGGAATTATTCACATTGTTCCTGAGAGTTAAATTGGGGTGAATAACAAAATTAAGTATTCGGAGATAATACATAATTCTATCAAAAACACCCAAACGAATAAGATTGTTCCTATGAATCGTATAGGAACTCTTAAACTCAGCAACTCTGATCATTTCATAATGATCTCCTTCCTCCTTAGAATAAATTGGGAATGGTGCTTCATACCATTCCTGGATATTCTTAGGTTGAAAGACTCCAGAATTTGATGGAAAAACCATTGTGTAAGAAAGAAATTTGGTAAGAAATGAAGGAATTTTTGTTTGGAATAAGTTTGGATTTAGAAAGAAGATTTCAGAATGAAGAAGTGAATAATTGATGAATGTTAGTGTATCAATTTTATAGGGTTTAGTGGAAAAACTGTCGAATAACTGCCCAAAACTGCTGCAGTTATTGCACAGGTCGCGATCGTGATCAAAAGTCGTGATCTTGACTAATAGATTTTTGAGAAACAAAAAGTTTAAATCAGGAATTCATGAGCATGAATAGAAGTTGTGAAAGCGAATAGGAAAATAGAAGAAAATCTTCTATTTGTCAAGAATTAAGATGAAATATTATGACGTATCACCTCCAAGATGATTATTTCATAATCTTCTCATATATAGAATAAGATTAGAAATTGTATAATCAGGAAATGAAATTAATAGATATAATTAATCTCTAGAACGCAATTGCCTTCCCCGGACAATTTGATCTTTAGAACGCTATTGCCTTCCTAGGTAATGGCGCCAAAAACTTGTTCACCACTTTTCTATTGATAAGTTTAATAATTTGTTTGCAAGATTTGGCTATATATTAATGGTGCCAAAAACTTTTTCACTTAAAGTATAGGCATTGTTAGTACCTCTTATTAAATAGAAAAACCATGATAACTGCAAGTATACAGAAGCGATGTAGTTTTAAACGATATCGAACCCATAGGGAAGGAACCAATTCTAAAGATCAATAAGGAAGACAGAATAAAGAAAATAAAATAAATTTGATATTTTAGACAGGAGGTTAGAATGAAGAATGAGTAAATATAGATATGAATGATTAGAGAATCTAAATATATAGATTTTTCCTACGAAATAAGGATAGCAGAGAAAACATGCAAGTTCAACAAAGATGTTACGATCCACTAAACTAATCTAACAGACTCGGTTCAAAATAACCTGATGTTCAGTTATTCGCTGCAGAGCAACACATGAAATAACTTATCTAAACCTAGAGCAAACGAATTAAGACAATTATATAAACCTGGACAACATCAATACTATGCTTAGTACAGGTTGCTCTCATATAGCCTCATTTAGCAAGTTACCATTCTAAAAATGTTTGCTCACTAAACAACGTTATATCACAAATCCAGTGATTATTCATGATATTGTTAACCCTGAAACTACTCTTAAAATTAACTCCAACGCGTATAACTTGATTAATATAAATGACTTAACACGTAATATGCATTATGACACATAGACATATCATAAACTTCGAAATAGAAAGTATACGTAGAAAGCAAAGCAAAGTTGTAAGGTATGCAAGTGAAGCTAAAGTTGATTAAACCGTATCCAATCTTTAATGTGAGTCGTCAATTCCCGCAATTCCTGCGTCTGCTTTAAATTCGGTCTCGGCCCGTACAGAACCTCCGCTAAGATGCTATGCTTTGCGAATATAGAACAAATGAATATTAAAGAATGAAAACTTTTATTGATAAGTGATTTGCAAGTACACTTATACAAAAATTGCTCGAGAATATAGAGAAATCTGGTGATCGAAACAAAGATTCGAATCACTTGAATATTTTCTCACTAAAACTTATGAACGTAGCGAATTCTCTATCTATACACACACTATATCTCTCTCATGCACTCTAATGTTTTCCCTCTGCTTGATTACACGAAATTGTAAGGTTTGGAGCCCTATTTATAAAGTTCAAAGGGTTGCATCTATCCATATGAAGAGTTGTATCCATTGGTGAATGATTGCATCACTTCATTATGATTGGTTGAGAACCTTCAATCTAATCCATAATGGATAGGCACCTTTTCATGATTGGTTGATTTCTGATAGGTGTCTATTCAATGGTAGTTGATGGCTATTGATGGTGGTTGATCGTCCTTATCTGGCAGTTGGTAGTTAAGAAGATTAAACCAGAAAATCATCCAAGTCGAGACCATGAATCTTTGATTGGTAGATTTCTATTTTGAAGAAGAACAAGTCACGATTGTGAATTTCATTTTTCTTCAGAATTCTCCTTCTAACCTCACCGATCTTTGACAGCTTCGATCCTAAGCCAAATCTTTATGTTCCACGCATCTTTTTGCACCTTTTTCACTCTGTTTTCATAGAATTCCACTTTAGATCATTTTACTCCCAAGATTTACCTAGTATCTGCATTTTCATAAAAAAAATAACTACATATCACGTGAAATCTTTTATATGAAGTATAAAAATGACTTAAACTATAGTGTTTAGTGTATAAAATTAATATGAAAATAAGTGTAATTATACACTTATCAACCGTCGAGATTGCAGCTCCCTTGAATGCCTTTGCCCATAGCGAATAGCTAGCATCGCTCATTCGCCAGCATGTCAGGAGGGCCCAGAATGCAGCGTCTAACCCAGAGGTCACCCTTTACAACTCCAATCCAATAGGGGGACCTCCCACCTCACACATGGTGCCCCCAACTACCTTTGATCAGTCCAGGGCAGGACAAAGTCAGCTGAACCTAGCTCAGATTGGGCAACCAGGATATAACTTTGCCAATCCTCTTCAATTTTTCCTGGGATAAATGGGTAGCCGGCATTCGCACCAGGGCCTTTCTACCAAGGAATGACCCACCACTCTATTCTTAACTGGTATACGTCGGTCACCTCATAGTTCCAAGCACCTCAACTACCCCATTTTGCGGCATTTCCATAGGGGAAATATAGCTCTTACCCAAACACGGGGAACGCCATCCTCCAACAACCTAGCATGGTGGAATTATAGCAACAGTTCTTGGCCACTCACGGTGGTCACCTAAGGAATACATACCCTGCACAACCGATAGTCGGGGATGAAGATAGCTTGCCCCCAAACTTCGCAATGCCGCAATTTGAGAAGTACGTAGGATTTGGTGACCCGTGCACTCACTTAACGCATTATTAAATGTTGATGAGAGCATTGAGGGTCAACGATCAAATGATGGCTAAGCTCTTCGTCATCATCTAAGGCTACCCGGTCAACGAATGGTATAGCCACCTTCCGCTAGACATAGCCACTGATTGGAATAGCCTTTCTTAGGCTACGTTGGGGTATTATGGTTTCAACTCTCAGATGTAAACCATAATGCAACATCTAGAGGCTATAAGGCAAAGGTATGGTGAAAGCTTCAAAACCTACTATATGCATTGGATGGCTATACAAGTCAAGCTACAGACTCGTTTGACCTTACCAGAGATGATAACAAAGCTTCTGAACGGCGCACTGCCACCATACAAGAACAAATTCGGATCTGATAGCTTCTCTAGCTATCAAGAAGTGTTTGAGAAGGCAGAGCGGATGGAGAAATTCAAATCCATGGACACCTATGGGGGGCACTAACTCGTGATGTATGATTATGTAATAAATTAACTTTCAGCTACTTTGCCCACTAGGCTTTTGAATTATTTTTAATAAATTGAACTTTGTTTATTTGCTTGATATTTTATTAATGACAACACTCATTCTCATAAGCATACACATAATTTTTTTAGCACATGTGACACATCATTTCATGAAACTAATTTGGGTATAAATGGATTCCCCACAATAAATTCATACGATTTGACTCTTGAGAGAAAGTGAGAGATAAATACATGTACTTAGACAATGCGTGATAGCAATTGCCTCATCATACAAGGATGACTGATCAATGGAAAGATCTCTAGGAATGAAACATCCACTGACTCACGCAAAGATTAAAAGGATCAAAGTTAGAATAAGGCTAAAATGTCGACCAAGCAAGTTGGGACCAAACAACTAGTGCAATGGCACAAAGAATCGTTGAATACGTCAACAACTCTATCACAACCATTCATGGACCAAACAACTGGCGCAATGTCACAAAGGAGTCAGATCGTTGAACACATCAACAACTCCATTCATAAGACCAAACAACCGGTGCAATGCCACAAAGGAGTCGGATCATTTCACACATCAAGAACTCCATTCATAAGACCAAACTACCGGTGTAAGGCCATTGCACACATTAACAACTCCATTCATAAGACCAAACAACCAGCGCAAGGCCACAAAGAAGGAGTTAGATCATTGCACATGTCAACAACTCCATTCATAAGACTAAACAACCAGCACAATGCCACAAAGAAGGAGTCAGATCATTGAACACGTCAACAACTACATCACCACCATTCATAAGATCAAATAACTCCATCACATCAACCAGCACAATGCCACAAAGAAGGAGTCGGATCGTTGAACACATCAACAACTCCATCACACGGGTCACCATCATTGGTGGGATAATCCAACAAGAGTCAATGCTAAAGATAAAAAGGAGTCAGATCGTTGAACTCCTCAACAGTTCCTTTAAATAGCTTGCTACTATTTGTGGGGCAATCATCGTATGAAACACCGATGATCAAGACCCATCATCACATACACCTCAAGCTAACAAAGCAGCATGAGCACCAACCAATTGGTCTGAAATGCTAAACAAGTTAACAAATGAAGTCATTGACATGGACGGTAGTCGATCTACCAAATCAACCAAGTCGTACACAATTGCTATCATGCATAAGTGAAAGAAATAAATCTATAAAAAAGTAGTACAAACTAAAAAATAAATTTGTAATTAGCCTATTAATTAACACTCAGTTAGTTGAGAAAAAATCAGGGCTTCTTTTCAAAACACAAAAAGAATAGTCCGGTGAGTTAAAACCCGAAAAGGGCAGCTCAGGAAAAACTTAAGACATCTAGAGAACCACATTAGTTAAAAAACCTAAGAGGGCTAATCAATGGTAGAAGTCAAATCATTTGAAACATTTATACCCTTGTGTGAGCAGGCGACACGGAGCGGTGGGCCGAGAGAGCACGGAGGTTCATAGGTACGGTCCACCGGGGTGTTTTGAAAAAGAGAATAAAAGGCACCGGGTCAGGAACCTGGAAAAAAGGTTAAAAAGAGAACAAGGAGAAAACGTTTAAGATCGATTCGAACCCAAATCCGTTGTCTCTCAGTGTGGAGTCGCCACCTGGATTAGCTCTTTCCAGGAATTAGTGTCCTGTGAGGCTTAATGTCTGGGGGACGGCCCACCAAGACACAGAGATTCGGGTCCGGGATAAGTTGCTTATTTCTTAAGTGACAATAATATATTACATCTACAGAAAACCGTTTTCTTTTAATTGTGCATATTCGCACTTATGTCATTTTTAAAGTTAAATGCATGATTCACGTATTGCGAAATAATAAAACATTCACAAAAACGGAAAAATAAATCATCCACAAAAACAGTAAGTAAATG
>CATIWQ010583436.1:0-14061 GCA_949673415.1 Euphorbia schlechtendalii
CAGATTATTATAAGAGAAAGCTTGCGCTAATAGGGTACCTTAAACTTACAGTCTAATCCCCTCTACTACAATGTGAAATTATCAATATGTCATAATTAAGAAAATATGAAATAATGTGATCAATAATTCTTAGCACTTATCTGAAATCTAAAACCTTTGAAAAATAAGATTGTAGAAAAAATCCCCAACGGAGTCGCCACTATGAGAGGACGATATGGAGAAAGCAAAAATAATTTAGATCAGTCAACGACGGAGTACATCAATGGCCTCACAATTTCAGGCACCTCAACTACCTAATTTTGCAGCATTTCCCCAGGGGTAATAGAGCTCTTATCCAAGCGCAGGGAACGCCATCCTCCAACAACCAGGAATGGCGGAGTTATGGTAACAGTTCTTGGCCACTCATGGTAGCCATCTCATGAATCCATACTCAATGCAACAGACAATCGAGGATCAAGAAAGCTTACCCCCAAACTTCGCAATACCACAATTTAAAAAGTATGTGGGATCTGGTGATCCGTGTGCTCACTTAATGCATTATCAAACAGTGATGAGGGCATTAAGGGTCAGTGAACGGATGATGGCTAAGCTCTTTGTCATCACCTTGGGTCACCCAGTCAATGAATGGTACAACCACCTTCCACTGGACATAGCTACTGATTGGAATAGCCTTGCTTAGGCTATAATGGGGCATTATGGCTTCAACTCCCAAATGGAAACCACAATGCAACATCTGGAAGCTATAAGGCAAGAGTAAGGTGAGAGCTTCAAATCCTACTATGTGCATTGGATGGCCACACAAGTCAGGTTTCAGGCTCACTTAAGTATACAAGAGATGATAACCAAGCTTTTGGAAGGTGCATTGCCATCATACAGGAACAAGTTTGAATCGGACATCTTCTCGAGATATCAAGAAGTGTTTGAGAAGGTAGATAGGATGGAGCATTTTGAATCCATGGATACGTTTGGTGGGCATTAACACTGAAAGATGATGATGTAATAAATTAGCATCTAGCTACTTTGCCCACGGGGCTTTTGAATTTTTGAATAAATTGAACTTTGTTTACTTACTTGATACTCTATCAATGACATCACACATTCTCATAAGCATACACATAATGTTTTTAGCACATATGACACATCATGTTATGAAATTAATTTGGGTAAAAATGGATATCCCACAATTATAATAAATTTAAATGATTTGACACTTGAGAGAAAGTGAGAGATAAACACATGTACTTAGACGATGTATGATAGCATTTGCTTCATCCCATAAAGACGTAAGATCGAAAGAAAGATCTCCAAGCACAAAAGTCCACTGACTAGTAAATCAGTCAATCAAAGGAACGAAGCATACAAAGATCAAAATGATCAAAGTCAGAATAGGGTCGAAATGTCAACAAGGCAGAACAAATTCAAACAACTGATGCAATACCAAAGATACAAAGAAGGGGTAAGACCATTGAGCACATCGTACAACTCACCACCATTTGCGGGGCAATCAAGCAATGTTAAAGCCCTAGAAAAGTCAAAATGGATGGCACAATACCAAAGATACAAAGAAGGAGTCAGATCGTTGAGCATGTCAACAACTTCATCACATAGCCCACCTACACTTATGGGCCGACTACTACATTGTGGAAGGAACGTCATTGAACGAAAATCATTCACCATCGACGGAATCAAGCTATCAAATCTGATCTTCGACATACCACCCATCATTAGAGAACAATTGAGCTCAAAAGGAAACACTGATAAACAAGACCCATCATCACATACACCTCAAGCCAGCAAAGCGGCATGAGCACCAACCAATCGATCAGAAATACTGAATGAGACAACAAATGAAGTCATGGACATATACAGCAACTGATTTGTTAGATCAATCAAGTCTTGCACAATTGCTATCACGCAAAGGTGAAAGAAATGAATTAATAAAAATTAGTACCAATAAACAATTAAATTTGTAATTAGCCTGTCAATTAACACTTGGTTAGTTGAGCAAAAATTAAGGTCTCTTCTCAAAACACAAAAAGAATAGTCCACTGAGTAGAAAACCCAAAAAGGGCGATTTAGGTAAAACTTAGGACATCGAGAGAACCACATTGGTTAGAAAACTTGAGAGGGTTAATCAATGGCAGGAGTCAAATCATTTGAAATTTATACCCCTGTTAAGTTCATTAATGAATTGTCATTTTTGTTGAATATTTATGCATATGCTTCTCTTGATTGTTTGCATATCAATGGTAGAATATCGCAAGTAAACATCCAAAAAAATGAAAAAGTAAAAATAAAGAAAAATAAGTATGCTGAATTTAAAACCTGAAAAGGCGGTACAGGTAAAAATTATGACAAGGTTCGATAGACTGAAAACCCGTAATGGTAGTCTATGCAGAAGTTAGAACCAATATTGAATTCATCATCTCCTCCTCGAAACGGTACTCAGCATTATATACCTCCAACACTTTAGGCAAACGGCTTCCAAGCGATCATTGCCAACACAATGTGTGGTCAACGACTCATCTAGATATTCCTCATACCAGATCCAAGTTCTGAACTTGAATTTGATTCAATGAACCCATGTCATTACTCTAAGGAAGTCATCCATGGAATCCCTAACAAGACAAATCCTAGGGGCAACCATGCACTAGTACAAGAGAAGGTTCTTCACTGAACGAAGCCCACAACACCTACAATAGAAGAACATACATCATATGATAAATATTGTTCATGCATAAAATCATGCATACATTACATTCACATCACATCATTTACAGGTAAAGATGATGCCAAACCGGGGCAACACCATCCTAGTAAATAAGAAACCCCACCTCCACTTGAGGAACCTACATGCATTAAGAAGGATGATGGCCCACTCAAGCCTGAAGTCAACATTGCAACATCACAAAAGCCTCCTAAAACAATGAAGCAATCTACGGGACATCCCCGAATTTCCATTAAACTTATTTATTTAACATGTTTTAATTTTTGATTAAAGGGGCAAATATTTTGGCTTCGCATAAACTCAATAAAATAATTAAAACATTCATCATAAAAATATATTAATATTATCTTTTTCTTTGACTTGTCACAGCAAACAAATCAACATCCGACTAAGGAAACTCAACATCTCCTTTAAAATAGATTCAGTTACCTAGCCCCAATCATTCCAAGGGGCACACGATAGCCAAAGAATGAAACGAGTGCCAACTATAACAGGGACGCAGCAGAAAGAAATGGTCGACTCATCCACAAGGGGCATCAAGCACCAAGGGATTCTAAAGAAAGAAAGAAATGGACAATCCTGCAAGGACACGGTGCTAGAAAGGAAGGCCCACGTCATCACCAATAGGGGGCAAAGAAGGCACCAACTGCACTGGTCAGGTATATTCTCAATCCCTTCTCTACATTTTGTGTGATCATATTGGTTATACAACCAGCGATTATCACACGAGGGGTAGTTATGAGCACGGGATTTTGTACCAGCTCGCGCATTCGATGATGATGGCTTTTTGGGATTTTTTTTATCCTTGGGTCAAATAATTTTCGACAGTCCGATGATCTTCAAATAGGAGTTCTCCTCGTTAAAAATAATGTTAAGCCTCAAAGTGAAAATTTAAAGGCTTAAAATTTTTTTAAAGGATATAAATAAATATTTAAGGGTCCAAAATAATTTAAGAAAATATTTGTATATATATAAATATATATAAATAAATAAATATATAATATTTAAATATTATTTTAAAAAAAATTAAAATAAAAAAATAATGATTTGGACCAAAGAAATCCCACTCTCGCTCGAATTTCCAGCGAGCCCGGTTTAACCCAGCCCGATTCCATATAAATATCAGTACCTTTTTGGATTGAAGGGCTCGAAATTTTAGAGAAAAATCTAATTTTCAGAGGAAAAAACTACAAAAATATTTTCTTTCAAATTTTCTTGGATAATTCGTATCCCAAACACATTTGGATTCCAAAACTTTTGATTTTTAAATCAAATTTCTTTCATTTATTTCTTCTTAAATCCTCAAATATTCTCGGATCTAAAACAAATTTAGAACCAGAGTGTGATTATCTTTTGGATAAATAAACACTTATTTTCCATTCAAACCACAATTAAATCAAAACGAACGAGGAACGCTCCCGGGGATCATACGGATACGCCAAACTGGATTCACATATAAAGGGTAAGCCTCTAAGTTCCTAGAACTGTGGATTCCATGCTCATTGTCTGTTGCTTCTTCTTTCCATTTTATAGGTGGACCTAGGAATTAATTAATATATTATTATTGTAAATGTTGTAATTTTCTTTTTTCATCTATAATTTCTTTATTAATGAAAATTCATGCTAGAATACCCATACAAAGGGAATGCAAATTATTCCCGGATAACGGGTCTCACACTTTGCCATGCAGTCATTTTCACTAATAAAATTGACCAATGTATGTGTAAATAAAAATGAACCATTTTTATTTCTAAATAAGAACTTTAAATTGTCAATGTTTTAATTAGGCCACACAGATCTTCTCAAAATCAAATCGATCAAACGTGTAAATATTGTGCCATATCTCATGCTAACCTTTGTAGATGCAGGTTAGATGTATGCCTAGGATTTAATTTTCCTTCGGGTATTGAAAATATTTGTTGGTCCGTAAACCGGCTAATAACAATAGCAGAGGGGGTGTGAATGCGAATATTGGGTAACTTTTTTATTATTTTCGTTTTATAGTTAAGTCAGTATGGTTTTTATATGCGTGCCGAGTATGCATGCTGAGTTCGATATAAAAATTATAAACTGCTCAGCAAAGCTGGCATAGTTTATCTTCAACCTCTTACTGAGTGAAGATTACTCAGTGCGAGATGGATAACAAGCAAATATAAGAGAGATGAATGAGCAATATGCCGATGAAGCTAAACGCTTAGAGTTAGAATGGCTACACCTAAGATTTTACCCTGTTTAAGCCTCTGCCTAATCCAGTCCCTGGATCCCTCTCCGAGCTTTAATCCACTAGTGGTTCGTTCCTTCAATAGGCGGAGAAGCCTTTACAGCGGGTAGGCACAATTACAGAAAGTCCCTCCTTTCTAACTATCGTTCGACCTCAGTTTGGGTACCCTTCCCAAACTAACACACAAGTTGGATAGAATAAATTACAGAAAGTCCCTCCTTTATAACTACCACGTCCTCAATTTGGGTAACCTTCCCAAACTGACACTCAAGATCTCCGAAGAGATAATGAACTAAATTCAACTTATAAACTGTTGAATCCTTACAATGTTATATCTCAAAATGGATTCTCTCTATTACAAACAGATATAGAAATGATTGTTTTCTTGCTTATTTTGAATTTTTGGGAAGCTAGAATGATAGTGGCTTAGCTCTTAGAAAATTCAATTTGATTCACAGTTCACTTCATGTTTTTCAACTTCTGCTTCAGTATTCTATTTATACTTAGAGAATCTACAAAGTAGCCGTTGTACACTTCTCATCTCTGTAGTTCTTTAATATTTCTTCTCTTCACATCTTTCAAATCTTCTTGTTGGAGATAGCTTCTGGGACATTCAGAGACAGAAAAACTAATATTGAGGTGAGATAAGCTTCCATGGACGAAAGCTCTTTTGTCTTCAAGTGAAACCGATTTGGAGAGAGAGAGAAGCATGTTGTGCAATGAACAATCTTGATTGGTTGAAGTTGCTGACATGTTCTAGCATGCATAGAGACACTAAGGAATGGTGGTTGATAGAGGTGCACTCTACTTGGAAAATGTATCAGACAAACTTTAGTGGAGTGGAGCCATTTTGTCTTGTTGTGAATATTCTATTGTTTGCTCCATTAATTAAGAAAGCAACAAAAAGGAGTATTCTATTTCTTAACAGAAACCGTTAGTAGTACAGCTGTCAATCAATTCTCAAACTGTCATAAAAAAGAATTACTTTTAATTAATAAAAGTAACACTCAGTTCGTGCTAAATGACTATTGCCTAAACTGCATAGTACTCAACATGGATTCTACTTAGTAAAGCAGAACTCAGCTTTTCTTATCCAAGCCGTAACTTAATTAATTACTTACAGGAAACTGAGTTGATTTTTCCACAATACTCAAGTCTACTTCGTTAATTAAGAGTATAATTAGTACTTAATTAAATTCGCTCACCTATTCATTTTGCTATTTCCAAAACTTTGTAAGTACAGTTAAGTACTATTTAACTTGGGTTCTACAATATTATTTTTAGGAATTGTAATTAATAGATTATGCGACGGTTGCATCCCACGAGGTTATGTAACCTTTAATCTTTACTTTTCATCATTTATTTACTACTTTGTGTATGTATTTACTACTTTCCACACATACGTGTATTATGCACTATAACTCAAAAATGATTTAAGTGCGAATATGCACAATTAAGAAATATGGTTTTCTATATGTGTAATATAGTGTGATCCCATAAGAAATAAGCAACTTATCCCGGACCCGAATCTCTGTGTCTTAGTGGGCCATCCCCCTGACGTTAAGCCTCACAGGACTCTAATTCCTAGAAAGAGCTAATCCATGTGGCAACTCCATATTAAGAGATTAAGGATTTGGGTTTGACCGATCTAAAATTTTTTTTGCTTTCTCTACCAAACCTTTTCTGGGTCCTTGACCTGATACCTTTTAAACACCATGGTGGACCGCGCCTTTGAATCCGCGAGCTCTCGGCCCATCGCTCCTTGTTGTCCACTCACAGTATGCTATGCATGACTTAGGTTTCAATTCTTATTATAGAAAATTATGTGATAACTAGATTATGGTTTTGCTCAAACTTAGTCTAGGTTATTGTCATATAAATTAGCAATGTTTTTCCACACGTGTAAATGCTTTAATCGAAGGTCGTCTTGTACTTCACTCAATTAAAGAATGAAATCTTTAAATCATAGTTATCCATAGTACAATGAATCAAAGTGCTCGTGGTTATTTTAGCAAGGATTGGACTTAGCTGCTCATTCAATTCAAGGAGGCCTCTCCTACGTGGAAATCTCCATCGGTATTAGATTCAAGTATACCCAATGGATTTTTATGACTTAGTCAATTTATAGTATGAATATTAGATTCTGCCTATGGTTTTACAAATGTGGTTTAAGTTGTTAAATTAAAACTTATAGATATAGATGCAATGAACTTTAACATGGACCTTGTTTTTTTTGCATGCTTTGTAGAGTCTTGGAATAATGGAATGATTATGATGTACCAGTCCAGAGCATGTTCCCTTAGAGTTAATAATTCTTCATAACCCGGAATTATTATTTTCATAATCATACCCATCGTATAAGACCTAGACTAGGGTGAGACTACCACATGAATAAAATCCTCGAAACAACATTAAGGTTGCATATAGTGTTCCCGTTATAAGTTGTGATATGAACCTAATTAACAGATGTAAGCACATGTAAAACATGCCTTCCCTTAACATGTGTTTAGTCGTAAGATTAGATGGGGTTAAAGACTTAACCAAAATGGGTTAGTTGTCCATGTCATTAAAGCTAATGCTAGGTTGGAGACACATTTGAGGAGTCATACAATTGGGTATAAACGTCTTGAGAAAGGAAGCTCAAATGGATTAGTAATTGCATGAGATGTAAATGGATGGGTTCCAACCATGGTTATCTTATTTTGGCTTGACCTGCGATAGTGGGGGTCATGATGAGTGGCTATGGATGCTACCTACTAAGGAGAGTTGATTCGATCGAATTTCTCGAATTTAAATAGAATGGGTTATTTGAATGTTGAGAAAATATTAGGAATTATGTGTTTAATTAAAAACCTTAAATTAAATGCTTGTACATATACTATTGTCTAAATAAATTCTATCTCATATCTAGGTTGAGTAAAAAACTCTAATATTGATAATGCATCCAATTGACAAAAAGTTTTACAAGGAGACAACTTTCATGAGTGGTTCGTGTATGTGATAAGGTTGCTAAAGAGCCTTGGTTTGGATTATGTACTAGATAATCCAAACCCTGAACTCCCTAGAGAGGATCCTTATCAAATTGATAAGTACATGAAGTATAAAAGGGGCTGTGATTTTGCAAAGAACTTCATGGTCAACACTACACTTCCAAGTTATAGGGATCTTTGTAAAAGAATGGACTTGGAGTCTATGACTGTGCAGCTTGTAATGATGGATGAACCCGAAACATTCATGCTATCTGCAAGTCTAGGGGCTGCACCTAAGTAGTTGAGTTTGCCATGATTGTTTATGATAACTCTGAATAGTTAAGGAAAATGGGAGTTACTTATGATCAAGAAGCCTTGAAATAGATTGTATTCAAAGGTCTATGTCAAAGGTATGATAATTTCAAAATAGATTTCTATGGCATCAATGATTTTTGTAATTTTTCCAAGATGGTAGAATTTGTTGGAACAATATGATATACAGTTTAGAAATAAAATTGAGAATCAACTTGTTGCTGAGGATCGAAAGATAACAAAGTCTAGAGCTTTCAAGGTAAAGAAAAGACTCATGAAAAGTGCCGAATGAAACGTGAGTTAAAAGCTTAGATTTCAGGACAAGTGAAGAAGAAGCCAAGTGAGGAATCTACTTCAGGTATGTTCATGATAGGGAGTTTCTCTACAATTCCCTATGAGTCTACTTGGGTATCAGATACTGGTTGTTGTACTCATATCTGTACATCTGTGCAGGGATTGCGGAATAGTAGGATGCTTACAAAGAGGGAAATTGACCTAAGAGTTTGAAATGGAGCACGGGTTGCTGTAATACCTGTAGGGGCATATAGCCTTCGTTTTCCTAGTGACCTAGTTTTAGTTTTGAACAATTGCTATTATATTCTTGCTGTCACTACGAATATTATTTCTGTTGCATTTTTAGCAACAAAGGGATTTGAAATTTTATTTTTTAATAATAAATGTACAATTCAACGTGATAATAGTCTTTATGCTAGTGGGATATCTATGGATGGTATTTACATTCTAGATACGAAAAATGAAATTCTAAATATGAACATTGTTGAAAATATGAGATTAGATAATGAGAAATCCCCATACTTACGGCATTGTCGTTTAGGCCACATAAACGAGACTCGTTCAAGTTACACAAATGTGGAGACTTGGGCTCAATGGAATGGGAATCCTATGATGCGTACGAACCTTGTTTAAAGGGGAAGATGACTAAGAAACCTTTCAAAGGAAAGGGACAATGAGCCACTAGTACTTTGGAAATATTACATTTTTATATATGTGGTCCAATGAGTGTTAAGACACATGAGGGTTTCGTATACTTCATAACCTTTATTAACTATTATTCACGATATGGTTATTTTTACCTTATGAGGCACAAGTTTGAGAGTTTTGATAAGTTTAAAGAGTTCCAAACCGAAGTAGAGAAACATCTTGGGAAAAGTATCAAGACTGTAGAACCCAAGTTAATAGTACCTCATAGTACTCAAAAGTTTCGGTGATAGGAATCAATATGGGATGGTAAAAGTTAATTGAACACTAAGAATACTTTTACTTAGTGTAGGAAAAGCCAAATCTGTGTTGAGTACTATATAGTTTAAGTTATCATCACTCAGCTCATGCTGAGTTACAATATTACTTATCCAAAAGTAACAGTTTTTGTAGCGCTGATTATCACCATGACAAGTATGCTACTAACACTATCTGTGAAGTAACAGAATATTCCACTATTATTTTTTAGGAGAAAAAGATGCTAAAATTAATAGAGATTGTTGTGGTCCTCACAACATTAAACGTGGCTGTACAAAGTGTTAGAAATTACTCATTAGAATCAGAGAATAAGGAATAATCCCGTGAAATGTGTCGCGTATCAAAGATCTCCGCGCACATCTAGCAACGTTATTAAAGTCATCCCACGGAAAGATGCCATGTTGCTTGAACCGCAAATCTCTCAAAGATCTAGATTGCTTGAAGAAAAATGAGAATTTGGGAAATGGAAACAAATCACACCACAACGTTCATTTCCTATTTCTAAACTTCCTACAATCTATCTCCAATGGGAAGATTCAAAAGATTAATTAAAATGAGAAATTGAAGATCTGCGATATCCTCAAAGTTTGCAATGGCTACTTCTCAGAGATCTACAGTATAAATAGAAGACTGAAGCAGATGTTCAAATTTCGTGAATCACCTTGAATTTCTTAAGAGCAAAACCTTGTGAAAATCTTCTCAGCTTTTAAGAAATTCACTAGCAAGCAATAAGCAAACAATCAATAGATCTATCAGTTTGTAATAGAGAGAATCACTCATAGGATTAAACTTGTAAGGATTCAACTTATTATAAGTTGAATTCAGTTTGCTATATTCTATTTATCTTGAGTGTTAGTTTGGGAAGGGTACCCAAACTGAGTTTGAGCGGTAATTAGAAAGGAGGAACTTTCTGTAGTAGAGTCTACCCACTGTAAAGTCTTCTCCACCTATTGAAGAAATGAACCACTAGTGGATTAAAGCTCAGAGACGGTATCTAGGGACTGGAGGTAGGTAAGGGGTCGAACCAGGATAAAATCTCAGGTGTAATCATTCTAACTCTAAGCGATTAGCTTCATCAGCTTTTTGCTCATTCATCTCTCTCATATCGTTTATTTTCTTGTTATCCAACTTGCATTGAGTAATCTTTACTTAGTTAAAGGTTGAAGATAAACTGTGCCAGCTAAGCTGAGGAGTTTATACGTTTTTATATCGCACTCAGCATGCATATAAAACCATATTGAGTTAACTTTAATTGAAAAAGGTCTAAAACGTAACCTAGTTTACGAATTCACCCTACCTCTTGAGTCAGATCCTTAAATGGCATATAATAACTTCAGCTCGGTTTCTGGTCAGACAGTTCTTCTAAAGGAAGGAATATTTGTTACCGGACCTCCACTATTTGATGATAATCACTCTACATTCTGGAAGGAATATCTGTTATCGGACCTCCACTATTCGATGATAATCACTCTACATTTTGGAAGAATCGTATGAAGAACTTCATCCATTCTCAAATTATGCAGGCCTGGCTCACAATTGAGCTTAGCCCCAGAGTTCCTACTGAGGTCTGGAACAGTGAGCGTGTACCTGTAGATCCAAAGGACTACAATGACACATATCTGAGGCTTCTCAAAGAGAATGTCATAGCTATTAATTTCTTACACTATGCGCTTGATCTTACAAAATTTAACAAGGTCTCAGGATGCGAAATACCATAGGAAATTTGGAAGAAGCTGCAGATTACCTACGAGGGGACAGATAAGGTTAAGGAGTCGAAGAAAAATCTCATGTTGAGAGAGTAAGAGATGTTCTCGATGGCTACCAATGAAGGTATTCAGAGTATGATTACCTGGTTCATTAATATTGTCAATGAACTAAAATGACTTAAAAAGGAGTTCATCGAGGAAGAGCTGGTCAAGAAAATTCTCCTCATTCTCAAGGTATAGTGGGATTCCAAGAAGAGCGCAATCGAGGAAGCTCATGACCTTAAGACCTACAGCTATGATGAGCTGATAGGCACCTTGCTAACTCATGAGATGTCATTGAGAAAGTACTCAGATGACTCCAAGAGAAATTAGGGCAAGGAAAGTAAAGCCATTGTTCTCAAAGCAGACTCATCTGATAAGTCCACCAGTTGCGACTCTGATGATGAAATGGCTCTTCTTACAAGGCACTTCAAATGCTTTATAAAGAAGGATGGGAAGTTCAACAACAAGAAGAAGTTTCCCAATAAAATCAAGTCAGCTCAACAGTGACGTAGATCTAAGGAAGGACTAAGGAAAGAGCATAATAGGGTCATTAAGTGCTTCAGGTGTGGAGAGAAAGGCCACATCCAGTCAAGCTGTTCAAAGGCAAAGAAGGATAGATTCAACAAAAGATTCTCCAAGAAGAATGAAGCTCTTTTTACTACTTGGAGTGATTTAGAAGAATCTTCATCTTCTGATGAAGAAGCCACTAATTCAGCCAATCTCTGTTTGATGGCTATCAAAAGTCAAGGCGAAGGCTCAGCATTTACCTTCGGTAGAAACTTTTCTGCTATCATCTCTGAAACTAAGCATGATAAAGGAAAAGCCCATCAAACTGAGGTACATTCTGAAATCCCTTTTTCAATAGAAGATTTCGCCTAGGGCCTCTTTGATGTTATGAAATTGACTAATAAATCGATGAAAAACATAAAAAAGATAGTGAGTAGAAGTGACGATATGGAAGATACCAATGCTTCCTTATCGCTTGATATCCGTTTTCTTCAAGAAAAGGTTGAATATCAAGAGTGTGCTATAAGCAAGCTCACTAAGAAATTAGATGAGTTGACTGCTGAGATATCAACATTGAAGAAGAAAGAGGTTCCTCCCCAGCTAACAATTTAATTTTGAATAACCAAACTCATAATTCAAAGAGGAAAAATTTCTCTAAACAGAAGCGAGTCAGCCCAAGGCAAAAATGGTGTGCGGTTTTTGTTGGAAAGCTCGACATGTCAAAGTAATGTGTAGACATAAAAATGGTTATTATAATGAATATGATTGGACAAACATAAGCACTACTAATAAAGGAGGACACAACTCAAAAGCATGGGTACCTAAGAAAACTTAATTGTTTTGCAGGTGAGCTTTAGACCCACTGATGACTCTCAAATGTGGTATTTAGATAGCAAATGCTAAAGGTATATGATAGGAGATGAAAGCCAGTTCATCTCATTAGAACGCAAGAGAAATGGAAGGGTTAGTTTTGGAGACAACTAGAAAAGCAAGATTGTAGGTTGCGGCATTATTGGTATCTCTCCCTCAACCGAAGAGGTGTCTCTAGTCAAAGGACTAAAGTTCAACCTGTTCAGTGTAGTCCAGCTCTGTGACAAAGGTAGGAAGGTTATTTTCAACTCAGCAGGATGCTCAATAATTGACAGTAAGACTGACTCAACCATACTCTTTTCTCCTAGAACAAATAATGTTTATATGGTTAATTTATCCCCTGGCTCCACTGATGTGTGTCTCGTATCTAAGGAGGATAATGCGTGGCTATGGCATAGAAGGTTGGGTCATATCAATATGAACATTCTATCTAAACTAGTTAAAAAGCAATTAGTTGTGGGTTTACCCAGCATTAATTTTGAAAGGGACAAAGTCTACTCTGCTTGTCAGCTTGGTAAGCAAGTTAAGAAATCATTTAGATCTATAAATTACGTAGTAACTAAGAGACCGTTGGAATTGCTCCACCTAGACCTCTTTAACCTAATTCAACTAATGAGTTTGGGTGGTAAGAGATTCACTCTAGTAGTTGTAGACGACTTCACGAGATTCACATGGGTAGTCTTACTGAGTAGCAAAGATGAGACTTATGAATCTTTTATCAAGCTCAGTAATCAGATAATGAACAAACTAGGAGCTAAACTTCGTAGAATCTAAAGTGATCATGGATGTGAATTAGAGAATTCCCATTTCAAAGAATTTTGTTCAGCGCATGGCATTAAGTACAACTACTCTTCTCTTTATACCCCTCAATAAAATGGGGTTGTAGAAAGGAAGAATAGGACCATAGTTGAAATGGCTCAATCCGTTCTGATTGATAACAATCTACCAAAATACTTTTGGGGAGATGCTATTAACATAACATGTTATATCTTGAATCGGGTTTTAATTCGCCCAACTCTTGAGAAAACTCCTTACAAGCTTTAGAGAGGGAGTAAGCCTAAGATTGGTTATCTCATATCCTTTGGCTGTAGATGTTTTATTCTTAAAACCAAAGAGCAATTAGGAAAGTTTGATCGTAAGTTTGATGAAGGTATCTTTTTAGGATACTCAACTAACAGTAGGGTATATAGAATATATGTCAAGTGAACCGGCCTTTTAGAGGAGTCTATGCATGTAAATTTCGATGAAACTAAAATTGCAGAAAGACATCCAAAAGAAGAAGAAAAGGAGCTACTCAGTTCTCAAATCAACTTAATACACCATAAGTTGAGCTACCCAACTCAGCTCAGGATCCCCTAGTTAAGGATACCAAAGATGATGATGAAGATCTCTCAATCAACTTTAACGATGGTGAAGATCAACCTCCACCTTAGCATCTAATTGTCGATC
>CATIWQ010583486.1:0-26036 GCA_949673415.1 Euphorbia schlechtendalii
ACATATGTCTATCCATTCTTCATTCTAATCCTCCCAACTAAAATCCAAAAATATTTTATTTTCTTTAATCTATTTTTCTTGTTGATCTTTAGAGCTAGTCCTTTCTTGCGGGATCGATATCTTTTAAAACTACATCGTAACTGTATTCTTGTAGTGGTCACCAATTTTCTATTTAGATAAGTGGTACTGACAACACCTGTTCGTATTTTGAACTTATATCTTATCAGTAGGAATGTGGGAGACAAGGTTTTTGGCTTCATTATTAAATAAAAAATCCTAGGAGTTATTAAATTTGAAACCTTACGAACACTAGCTCGTGGCAAACTCTAGTGGTCCAGCTCATTCCGCTTGCTGCTATCTCCCCTAATACATAATTAAAGGGGAGCTCCCAATCCTCAGAAATGACTATGGTGTCCTCATCGCTAGTCTTACGGAGCTAAGTGCTCTTGTAGGCATGTTGACAATGCTCCCAACCAATCTAAAGCAGATAAGAGTTTATTTGCCTCTAAAATCCATCATTAGCACATCACTAAACCCTTGAATGGTGTAGAGATTAGAGTAGAATACTCTAAAGAGTCTTGTGATGGAAGGTCCTTCCATCTTCATGAAGGAGCTGAGGTGTTGCTACTTGATGATTCTATGCATGATTTTGTTCCTCAGCAACCCTTTATAGTCTACTTCCTAAACTGGGCCAAAATCTAGGTTATCAACCCAATCCACCTTAGTGAAGAGGGTGCCTTCTTCTAGGGTCAACTTTTCAATTTTTCCCTCAATGTTCACAACAATTTTAAAAGATGTGGTGGCATGAAGCCTGAAGGCTGTTTAGGTAATCACCATTTGAGAGAGATTGGAAGGGTTTGAAGGAGAAGAGAAATTAGGGTTCAATTGCTTTTAGGATTAAAAAATCGCAAAATACAAGTGAAGCTTCTCTCTTCAATTATTCAACTTATATAGGCAGCAACATCTCTCAGGGGTATTTGGCGCTTCCACAATGCTTGATGAAAAATGAACACTTAGATTGGCAAGATATTAACCGTCTTAGTAAAATGGTGTGTTTAGATAAAAACGGTTCCACTTCTAACGCACATCTTTTTGAAAACGTAGAGCTTGAAATTTAACCACGAAAGTGTTCGTTACACCGTTACTTTAAAATATTGATGGTGTTATCCATGTGTCTTCTCAAGGCTTGATCTCCAACTCTTAGCCAAAATTTTGAGAATTTCATTTTCCTTCTTCTTCTTCAACGTGGATTTGCCATTCTAATTAATTGCCTTAGAACACAAAATTGCTCCTTTTGCAATGGTTTGGTGAAGATGTCAACGCGTTGTTCCTTTGAAGGAACATACTCCAACTTGTCATCTCCTTGTAGCACATTATCCCTAATGAAGTGATGTTTGATACTGAAATACTTCATCTTACCATGGTGAACTGGATTTTTGGATAGGTTAATTGTGCTCTTGTTATTACACATAACTTCGAGACAATCTGACTTTATACCATAATCGTCTAGTTGCTGATTAATCCATAGCAGTTGTGCTACGCAACTTCCTACTACCATGTACTCAGATTTAACTGTACTCAGTGCAACAAAAGTTTGATTCTTACTATACCATGAGACAAGGCACTCTTCAAAGAAATGACATCCTCCTATTGTACTTTTCCCATCAAGCTTGTCTCTACCATAATCACCATCTGTGAATCCCCTAGGAGTGAAATCTGAGTTACTGGGATACCACAGACTTGCTTCAATCAAGCCTTGCAAGTACCTGAGAAATCTCTTAATAATGGTGTAATGAGATTCTCTGGGTTTAGCTTGATACCTAGTGCAGTAGCATACCGCATAGTGAATGTCTGGCCTACTAATAGTGAGATAAAGAAGGGAGCCAATGATTCCTCTGTAGAATTTTCTGTCTACAGGTTTTCCAGCTTCATCTTTACTCAGGATAGTATCAATGGCCATAGGAGTGGACACTAGCTTCAAATGTTCCATGTCAAATTTCTTCAGGACTTCTCTGGCATACTTAGCTTGAGTGATGAAAATTCCATCTTCAGTCTACTTGATCTAAATACCAAGAAAGAAATTGAGTTCTCCCATCAAAGACATTTCGAATTTGCTCTTCATCTACTTGTTGAACTCCTTACACAACTTCTCATCAATTTCTCCAAAGATAATATCATCCACATAGATCTAGATGACCAACACATCTTCTTTTCTTCACCTGATAAATAGAGTTGTATCTGTCTTATCTCTTTCATAGCTTTTACTGATCAAGAAATTTATCAACCTCTCATACCAAGCTCTAGGAGCCTGCTTCAATTCGTAGAGAGCCATCTTCAGTTTGAAGACATGCTCAGGATTCTTCGGATCTTCAAAGCCTGGAGTCTAGCAAACATATACTTCTTCTTGAATGAATCCATTTAGGAATGCCCTCTTGACATCTATTTGAAACAATTTGAAGTTCATATGAGATGCGAAAGCACACAATATTTGAATAGCTTCAAGACGGGTTACAGGAGCATAAGTCTCATCATAATTGATGCCTTCTTATTAATTTAGCCTTAAGCGACAAGCTTGGCTTTGTTCTTGACAACAAAACCATCTTTATCTAACTTGTTCTTGAATACTCATTTTATTCCTATGATAGATTTCCCTTTCAGCTTTGGAACTAGATTCCAAACATCATTGCGCTTGAACTTATCTAGCTCCTCTTGAATTGTGATCATCCAATAATCATCTCCTTCTGCATCTTCAAACTTCTTGGGTTCAATCAATGAAATGAAGGCTTGATGACTCATCATCCTTCTAAGCTAACCTCGTGTCATCACTAGATTATGAACATCGTCAACTATGTTGTCTAGCGGATGGTTCGATGAATTCTAATCTCTCTTAGAATACTTCGATCAACTGCTTGAGGATCGATAATGGGATGCTGAGGTTGAGGTTAATCTTCGCCATTGTTGAAGTGGATAGAAAGATACTAATCTTCTTTGACTTCCTCGACAAGGGGTTCTTATGTTGAGTTGGGTAGCATAAAGAGTGGCATGCTGAGTTAATTCGCTTACTGGGTTACTCCTTCATCTTCATCAGATGGATGTCTATCTACATGGTAAGTTTCATCGAAATCTACATGCATAGACTCCTCTAATAGGCTGGTTCTTTTGATATATATTCTATATACCCTGCTGTTACTTGAGTATCCCAAAAAGATACCTTCATCGGTCTCAGGATCAAACTTTCGTAGTTGCTCTTTGGTGTTAAGAATAAAGCACCTACAACTAAGTTCTTTGAGATGACCAATCTTAGGCTTCTGCCCTAGCCAAAGTTGATAGGGTGTTTTCTCCAGAATTGAGTGAATTAAAACCCAATTCAAGATATAACATGTTGTGTTAACAACTTCTCCCCAAAAGTACTTTGGTAGATTGTTATCACTCAGCATGGATCGAGCCATTTCAACTATGGTTCTAGTCTTCCTTTCTACCACTCCATTTTGTTGAGGAGTATAAGGAGAAGAGAAGTTGTGGTCAATACCATGTGCTGAATAGAATTCTTCGAAATTGAAGTTCTCAAATTCAAGTCCATGATTACTTCGAATTCTAATTATTTTAGATCCTATTCTATTCATTATCCGGTTACTGACCTTGACAAAAGATTCATGTGTTTCATCTTTACTACTCAGCAACACTACCCAAGTGAATCTCGTGAAGTCATCCACAACCACCAAAGAAAATCTCTTACCACCCATGCTCATTACCTGAATTCTACCGAAAAGATCTAGGTGGAGGAGCTCCAACGGTCACTTAGTTACTATGTGATTAATTAGCTTAAAAGATTTCTTAACTTGCTTACCTAGCTGGCAAGCAAAGCAGAGTTTATCCTTTTCAAAGCTGATGCTGAGTAACCCCACAACTAATTGCTTTTTGGCCAATTTGGACATAATGTTCATATTTATATGACCCAACCTTCTATGCCAAAGCCATGAATTATCCTCCTTAGATACAAGACACATGTTAGTTGAGTTAGGGTATAAATCAATCATATATACATTATTGATTCAAGGAGTAAAGATAATAGTAGAATCAGTCTTACAGCCAATTACTGAACATCCTATTGAGTCGAATGTAACCTTTCTACCTTTTTCATAAAGCTAGGCTACACTAAGCAAGTTGAACTTCAAACCTTTGACTAGAGAAACCTCTTCGATTGAAGGAGAGACACCGATAGTGCCACAGCCCACAATCTTGCCTTTCTGGTTATCTCCAAAACTAACACTTCCATTTCTTTTGCGCTCCAATGAGATGAACTGGCTTTCATCTCCCATCATATGCCTTGAGCATCCACTATCCAAATTCCACATTCGAGAGTCATCAATGGATCTAAAGCTCACTTGTAAAATAGTTACGTTTTCTTAGGTACCCATGCCTTTGAGCTGGGTCCTCCCTTGTTAGAAGTGTTTAAGTTTGACCAGTCGTACTTGTCATAATAAACATTTTTATACCTACAAATTACTGTGGCATGTCCAAATTTTTCGCAAAAACCTTACGTCGTGTTTGCTTTGGGCTAGCTCACTTTCTTCTTTTTAGAGGAATTCTTCATCTTAGAATTGTGAGTTTTGTTATTTGAAGGTTGACTGTTGGTTGGAGGAGGATCCTGCTTCTTGTTCAAAGCTGTTACCTCATTAGTTAACTCGTCTAATTGCTTTGTGAGCTTGCTGTTTGAACAATCTTGATACTCAGCTTTTTCTTGAAGAAAGAGGATATCAAGAGATAAGGAAGCGACGGTATCTTCCAAATCTTCACATCTCCTCACTAACTCTTTAATGTTTTTCATTGACTTATTAGTCAACTTCATAATATTAAAAAGTGCCTGGGCAAATTCTTCTATAGATAAGGTAATTTCAGAATGTACCTCAGCTTGAGGAGCTTTTCCCTTATTACGCTCAGCTTTAGAGTCAGCAACAGATGGATCTCTACCAAAGGTAAATGCTGAGCCTTCACCCCTTTAAATCTAGATGGCCATGAGATAGAGTTTTAATGAATCAGTTGCTTCCTCATCGGCCGAAGAGGATTCTTCTGAGTCACTCCAGGTGGTAGCAAGGGCTTCATTCTTCTTGTTAAACATCTTTTTGAAACTATCCTTCTTCGCCTTTAGACAGCTGGATTGGATATGGCCTTTCTCTCCATAGCCAAAGCATTTGATATCTTTTCTGTGCTCTTACTTGGGTCCTTCCTTAGCTCCACACTGGTGTTGAGTTGACTTAATTTTAGCAGGAAACTTCTTCTTGTTGAACTTCCCATCCTTCTTCATGAAGCATTTGAAACACCTGGTCAGAAGGGCCATTTGCTAGTCAGAGTCACAGCATAGACTCCTCTAATGAATCAACTTTCAAGATAATGGATTTGCCCTCTCTATCCTTGCCACGACACCTCTTGTAGTCATCAGAATACTTCCTTAGAGACATCTCATGAGTTAGTCAGGTGCATATTATCTCATCATAGTTGTAGGTCTTTAGATCATGAGCCTCCTCAATTGTGCTCTTCTTGGAGTCCCACTCTAAGGTAAGAGTGTGCATAATCTTCTTGATGAGTTCTTCTTCAATGAACTCCTTTCGCAATCTCTTCAGTTCATTAACAATGTTAATGAACTTAGTATTTATATTTTTAATACCCTCGCTAGCTCTCATTGAGAACAACTCATACTCCCTCAGCATGAGGTTGATCTTTGACTCCTTAACTTTATCTATCCCTTCATAGGTAATCTCCAGCTTTTTCCAGATCTCTTGTGCTGTCTCGCATCCTGAGACCCTGTTAAACTCAATAAGATCTAGTGCATAATGTAAGTAGTTAATCGCTGCGGCATTCTCTTTGAGAAGTTTTAGGTCAGCATCATTGTAGTCTTCTGGATCTATTGGGACATGAATTTCATTCCTTATAATCGTGGGAACTCTAGGGCCAAGCTCGATCACGAGCCAAGCCTGCATGCTTTGAGACTATATAAAATTTTTCATGCAGTTGATTACCATCAAAGAGAGGTGGTCTGGTCAACGACATTCCCTCCTTGAGGAGAACTACTTGACCAGAGCTAGAGCTGAAGTTGTTGTAAGCCATTTATGGATCAAAACTCATTGATAGTAAGTCGATAAGTTGAGCACTTGCTCTGATACCACTTGGTGGTCCTTATACGGCTTATAAATGACAGTAGAAGGGGGGTGAATGCAATTCTCAGTTACTTTTTATTTTTAAAACAATTTTAAACTAAGTTCTGAGTTATGCGATGTTGAGAGCTTTAGAACTTACAAACTGATCAGTTGTGCTTAACAGTTTATCTTTAATTGCTTGCTAAGTTCCTACTCAGCACGATTAGGTTTTTCAAGCGAAAATGATTAGAACAGAAAGAATGCTGGATGATAAAGACTAGATAGCGATAGTAAGAACGTCAACACCTGGTTTTATCTAGGTTTGGCCCCGAGCCTACCTCTAGTCTCCAGATACCCTCTCCAAGCTTAATTCCACTAGTTGATCTTTCTTTACTTAGGCGGAGAAGCCTTTACAGCGGTTAGAGCAATTTTACAAAAGTACCTTTCTTTCTAATTTACCACTCAACACAGTTTGGGTACCCTTCCCAAACTATCACTCAAAGATGAATCAGAACTACGAACTAGATTCAACTTATAAACTATTGAATCATTACAATGTTAATCTACTGAGTGATTCTCTCTATTACAAATAGATGTGAAAATGAATTGTTTGCTGATTGCTTGAAATGGAATTTCTTGGAAGCTAGAAGGATTTTTGCAGCGATTTAGCTCTTAAGAAATTCAAGGTGATTCACGAAGTTTGAATGTCTACTTTTGTCTTCTATTTATACTTGAAGCTTTTGCGAAGTAACCATAGCAAACTTTTTGGGCTAGCTGTTCTTCAATTTCTCTTCTCTTCATATCTTTCGAATCTTCCCATTAGAGATAGATTCCAGGATATTTAGAGATGGAAAGTTGAACATTGAGGCGCAATATAATTACCATGACAAAATCTCGTTTGTCTTCAAACAATTCAATTTGAGAGAGGCACGCAGGAATGCAACATGGAATCTTCAGATTGGTTGACATTGCTGATGTTGGCAGAGTCGTGCAGAGACACTGAGAAACAATGAATGACAGAGAATTCCTTTTACCTTAGACTTTTGTGAAGGATTCTCGACATTCCGTACAGACACCTTTTATCTTGTGAGGACCACATGAAATCTTCTTTTATTTAAGCACTTTTTGACCTGAAAAGTATCTAAAGAATATTTTGTCTCTCACAAAATACGTTATACGCATGTGTATCATTCAATTCTCAAAGTGTCGAAGGAGACTACTTTTAATTAATAAAAGCCGGACTCAACACATGCTGAGTAGATATTTACTTAAATTACATAGTACTCAGCATAGGATAGCTTTTATTACTCTAAGTCATAACTTAATTGATGACTTAGTAAAACTGAGTTGTTTTTCCTTAAATAAAACTCAAGTTAGCTTCATTAACTAAGAGTCTACTTAGTACTCAATCAAATTCACTAGCCTATTTAGTTTACTATTTCCAAAAAGTTTAAGTATTGTGAAGTACAGCTAATATGTGTATAATTACACTTATTATCATGTTAATTTTACACATTAAACACTATAGTTTGAGTCATTTTTATACTTCATATAAAAGATTTCACGTGGTATGTAGTTATTTTTATGCAAATGTAGGTACTAGGTAAATCTTGGAAGTAAAATGATTAAAGTTGGAAATCTATGAAAAAGAGTGAAAATGGTGCAAAAAGATGCATGGAACTTAAGGAATTGGCAAAGGATCGAAGATGTCAAAGATCAGTAAAAATCGCAAAGAGGAATCATGTGAAAAATGCATGTCACGATTGTGACACACATATCACGATCGTGACTTGTTAACTTTCACAATAGAAAGTTACCAACCAAGTATTCACGGCCACGATAATCATTCACGATCACGACCTTGACGGTTTTTTTGTAAACTCTTCTCTTCTTTCAACGGCCGGATAAGAACGATCAACCGCCATCAACCACCATCAACTACCAAATGAAAAGACACCTTTTGGAAGTTAACCAATCATGAAAAGGTGCCTTTCCATTATGGATAAGATTAAACCACTTCAACCAATCACAATGAAGCGGTGTAATTCTTCGCCAATGGACACGACTCTTCGTTTGGCTAGAAGCAACCCTTCATACTCTATAAATAGGCTTCAAAACCCACCAATTTTGTAGAGAGAGTGGGCAATGGTATGGTGGATTATGTAGTGTGGCATGAATGATAAGTGTGTTACATAGATAGAGAGTAAAAATATCTAGATTTTGCTAGGTTCATAAGTGTTAGCGAGAAAATGTATAAGTGATTCGAACCTTATTTCGATCATTATATTTCTCTACATATTCGAGCGTTTGTTGTATAAGTGTAATTGCAAATCACTTATCAATAAAATTTTTCATTCTTCAATATTCGTTTATTCGATATTCATATAGTATAGCATCCTAGCAAAGGTTCTGTACGAGTCGACACCGAATTCAAAGCAAACGAAGGAATTGCAGGAATTGACGACTCCCATTAAAGAGTGGATACGGTTTGATCAACTTTATCTTTCACTTGCATACCTTACAACTTTTCTTTGCTTTGTACTTATACTTTCTATTTTGGAAGTTTATGATATGTCTATGTTTCATACTATGTATTTCATGTTGAGTCTTTTATATTAATCAAGTTATATGCTTTTGAGTTAACTTTAAGAGTAGTTTTGAGGTTAGCGAGATTGTGTATAATCACTGGATCTGTGATTATAACACTGTTTAGTGAGCCACCATTTTTGGAATGGTAACTTGCTAAATATGGCTATGTGAGAGCGACCCATACTAAGTATACTAATATTGTTATCAAGGTTTATATAATCATCTTAATTCATTTGCACTAGATTTAGAAAAGTCATTTCATGTGTTGCTATGCGATGAATAATTGAATATCTGAATGTCTTGAACCGAATCTGGTAAATTAATCTAGTGTACGTAATATCTTTGATGATTTTGCATGTTTTCTTTGCTATACTTGTTCGTAGGGAATATCTATATACTTTTTATCTTCTCTAAACTTTCATACATTTGTCTATCCATCCATCATTCCAATCCTCCAAAATAAATTACATTATTTTCTTTTGTTCCGCTCCTCTCGCTGATCTTTAGAACTGGTTCTTTCCCTGTGGGATCGATATCTTTTAAAACTACATCGTAACTGTATACTTGTAGTGGTCACCATTTTTTTTATTTAGATAAGCAGTATTGACAACACCTGTTTGTATTTTGAACTCTTATCTTATCGGTAGGAAAGTGGGAGACAAGGTTTTTGGCTTCTTTATAAAATATAAATCCTCAAAGTCAGCAGAGTCAAAACCTTACGAACAAGTTTTTGGTGCCATTACCGGGAAAGGCAAGTGCGTTCTAGAGATATAATTGCTGGACATACGGTATATATTTTAATTATATCTATTTAATTTCTTTCCTAAACTGTATACTTTGTCAATCCTAACTTGGATGTGAAAAGAATATGAAATAATAATCTTGGAGGTGATACATCATATTATTACATCTGAATTCTCGATAGAAAGAAGATTTTCTTCTGATTTTCCTATTCACGTTCACGACTTCCATTCGCGCTCATGAATTCCTGATTAAAACTTTCTATTTCTCAAATTTTGTTAGTCTCTATCGTGACAGATACTTGCGACTGCGACTCTTGCGATAACTGCAGCAATGCGATAGTTATTCGGCAGTTATTCCACTAATCTCTATAAAATCGATACACGTCTGTTCATCAATCACCCACTTCTGCAATCTAAATCTTCTTTTCCAATTGCAATCTAATCCAAATTTGAAACTCCTCTATTCCTTTCAAACTTTTCTTTCTTAAAAATGGTTATACCAAACAAATCAAGTCTAGTTCCACCAACGAATCTTCAAGAATGGTACGAAGCTCCATTCTCGATCCATTCAGGAAAAGAGGGAGACCGTTTCGAGATCATTCAAGATGCTGAGTTCAAAAGTTCCTATACTATCCATAAGAACAGTCTCATTCATCTTGGTGTTTATGATAGAGTTTTGTATTATCTAAGAATACTCAACTTTGTCATTTACTTGAGCATAACTCTAGGGAATAGCGTGAACAACTGCATGGAAATGTTGGTCACACTGGTATGGAAGAACAATAAGCATAACTGTTTAGTTTATCAACACCATGGGAAAGAATATAAACTGATAAGGAAGGCTCTGGATAAGTACTTGGGATTTCTGAGGGATTGCTTCAACAAGATGTTACCTGGCTGGGATTCTGTACCAACCTGGAATTGCCTGACTGGCCAAACCAAGTACAAACATGAATCTGCCTATAGCTGATGGATTCGTGACCCATTTTTACTCATGGTACACTTTTAATTAAGTGGAGCGTTGTTTGGAAAGTCATCTTTCGACCTCGTCATTCTCGAAGAATTGTTTGTGTTGGAAGCAATTTGGGATGGCATACCTATTGATATATCAAGAATAATGATGGAGATGCTCATGTCCGCCGCTCAGAATCCTGGAATGACAGAGTATGGTTATCGAACAATGGTGAATCTATTGGGACATATTGGGAGAATGCCCTATGCCACAGAAATCTTTACTAGTGAAGACATGATTCCATAATTAACAACAGAAGTCTTTTTTTAGTATGATTTTCTGGTAAGATGCATTATAGAAGAAAGAATAACCTATGATAGGAGATCATGTGATGAAAGGGTGGAAGCAGACAGAAAAAGAGAGAGGGAAATTGCGCAGGATGAAGAGCGTAAAGTTTCCAACCTCCGTAGAAGGTTGAATGACCTTATAGAATGGTAGAATTCAATCCGTAGGAAAATTGATGACATTCGTACTTTAATGATAGATGTTAAGCAAAATCTAAGGGAATTTTACTACAAGAGTGACCAAATGATAGAATCGCTTCCCTCTGAATAAATTTCATCTTTTCATTTAGATTTAGGAGTTTGTAAAATTTGGTTTTATTTGTGTTTCATTGTTTGTTTGTTTAGTGTGTTAAATATGAAATGAAATTTTGAACAATAAGACATCGATGTTCAATTGTTATCTTCACCATGACTACTCAAGGTATAAAATAGTAAATATTTATCATTGGTATTTAATAATATTCATTTGTGTTTCTAAGTTATTTCAGGTACAAGTCTAAAAACTGAAAAATTGAAGAATTAAAGAAGATCATGACCGCAACATTCGACTTGTGCTCATGACAATTTTCAGTAAACATTCTATTTCCATCATGAGGAAGATCACGATCGCGATAAGCCTTTGCGATCATGACAAGGGCAACTTATAACCACTACAGATGAGATCTAAGACGCGATAGATTGCTAAAACCTCCATTAACGGCTAGTTTTGAGCAATAACGGCTATATTGTTAGTTATGACCAATTACATACCACTTAAAACTCTATAAATAGGTCTATGTAGAACCCTAGTCACCACAATCTTAAAAAAGATTACAAAATCTCTGAAAATTCTTCATCTTCAACCTTTAACATTCAATTTTTTCTTCTTAACATTTACACTTCAAAACAATCAAGATGCCTTTGAAGAAATCTGCAAATAGAAGAGAAAGCCATACATAACAAGAGGAGTATGATTGTCCTTTCCCTTTAAGGATAAGAGAAGTAGGCAAACACTTTCAAAAGCTTAATAAATTGGATATCACGAGAATGATATTCTTAGATTTGATCTTCTTGGAAACATTGAATCTCTGTAGAGATATGGAGGTTTATCTTTCGGCTGTTGGACTCACAAAGTTTATGGATTTGCATTTTCCACAAAATCGAGATTGGATTCTTGAATGTCTAGTAACATTCGACTATAAAGATGCAAGGAAGAAGGCAATTCAATTTCGTAATCAAGGATGACATTACACGGTCGCAAGAGAGATGATGGGTGAATGGTTCAGATTCAAAATTGTTAATTCATCGAGCATGATGGATTCTTTTCAACCAAATTGAGTTTGGGTAGAATTATTGGGTAAGAGAGTCTTTGATCCCAAAAATTCTCCTAATGAACTTATTAAGGATGAGTGCATTCTTCTTCTCCACAAATACCTTTCCACTTAGGTATTTGTTCGAGTAGAGAATACCAAAGTCTAAAAGAAAGATTTGTTTGTTCTTCCTTGCGCTTTGATGAAGCAAAAAGCGGAATTCGTGGATATCATATGTGATATGATGAAGAAGAATTCTACAAACACGAGGAACAAGATTGGAGTAGCCGAAATTATCATTGCTATCATCTTGGGTGTAAGAGGTGAACTCCCCTATATCCAACAACCAGGTGAGTATTTTCGCTATATGGATGGGACTTATTTAAATAATACTGGACTTCTTCAAGAGAATGATGGTGTATATTCTTTCTACTCCTACTCCAACCGCACCAAGAAGATAATCTTGGCTCATGAAGATTTTACCGTCGAACCATCTAATCCAACCGTTAGTCATCGACATGGAAAAGCTCCAATGCTTGAAGTAGAAGAAGATGAAGAAGAAGAAGATGAAGCTCTAGAAGATTGGAAGGCAAGCATGCAACAAAAATTAGACAATTGCCAAGAGGAACTTGGAGTAATGAAAAGAGACATGAAGATTCTTCAGAAGAATAATAAATCGATGCTTCGAAAATTATTATCCTTCTTTCGAAAACAAAATTGTCATTTCACTGCTAGTCCTCCAAATTCCTTCTCAATAGAACGGGTTTTCTCTTTACATTTCTTTACTTTCTTTTTTCAAGTGAATAAAGTCTTCCATAATGAGGACATTGTGTTCTTTAGTGTAGGGGGGCATTTGTAAAAATCCCGAAAAATAAAAGAAATAAATAAAATGGAAAAAATCGAAGAATTTGAAAATTTTTCTTGATTTTTATTGTTATTTATACATTATCCATACTTACACTTTACTAACATATGTTCCAAGGTTATTTTGATTGTTAGGTATTTCAAGTTTGACGTTATTGCAAACTTCGGACAAAATTTTTGTTACAAATTTGAGTGCATGTTGAAATTGAGCATTATTAGCACAACATTTATCAATTTGGCAAGGATGAGTGGTGAGCAACGTTCGAAAGAAACATTCAAAGTAAGTTTTGATTTACATTTCAATGCAACATGATTAGTATAAGTTGTATAGTTTTAGTTTAATGCTACCGATAAGTTTAAGTGGAGTAATATCTAGTAGTATTCTTATTATGAGTTTTATATGCCAATCTCGAATAAGTTCTATAAGTATTGAGTGTGTTTAAAGTGTTGGGAAACTATAGCCATAATACTTTGAAATTCATCAATAAAGGATGAGGGTATTAAGAGTGAAAAATCAAAAGAAAGAGAGGATTACCAATGAGTTATGCAAAAGGTGAGGAATGGTACGGAGCAGAAACTGCAACCATTCATTTAGTGAAAAAAGAAAAATAGCATAGTACGAAAAATGGGTGCAAAGTACAAAGTACTTTAAAAACAAATGCTTAAAAGAAAAAAAATGAGAGAGTGGTATGGAGCATAAAATGCAACCACTGAAAAAAGGGGAGAGTGATATGGAGCATAAAATGCAACCACTAAGAGTGTTTTAGCATCCTAGGTTACCTAAAAATGCCTTGAGAGAAAATTATTCAAAGTGTTCTTTCTATGTTCTTTATACTTTATACTATGCTTAAGAGAAGGAAATATTCGAGTATGCATATAATGCTTATATGAAGATGCGATTCGATTGAACCTCCATTATGGGCAAAGGTATGCAACTAGACTATATGAATTGCACATTACTAATTTGTGGGAAATTTCAGACTTCTACTTGAACCTTATGCAACGTGGGAATATGGTACTCCCTACAATAGTCTTTTGCCAAATAAGGTACGAACTTGGATAGCTAATTTATACACTTATGTTGAATTTACCTTGAGGACAAGGCAAAAGTTAAGTGTGGGGGTGTGATAAGTGTATAATTACTCTTATTATCATGATAATTTTACACATTAAACACTATAGTTTGAGTCATTTTTGTACTTCATATAAAAGATTTCACATGGTATGTAGTTGTTTTTTATGCAAATGCAGGTACTAGGTAAATCTTGGAAGTAAAATGATTAAAGTTGAAAATCTATGAAAAAGAAGTGACAAATGTGCAAAAAGATGCGTGGAACTTAAGGAATTGGCAAAGGATCAAAGATGTCAAAGATCAATAGAAATCGCAAAGAGGAATCATGTGACAAAGGCATGTCACGATCGTGACACACATATCACGATCGTGACTTGTTAACTTTCACAAAAGAAAGTTGCCAACCAAGTATTCAAGGTCACGACAATCATTCGCGGTTACGACCTTGACAGTTTTTTGGTCAACTCTTCTCTTTTTTCAACCACCGGATAAGAACGATCAACCGTCATCAACCGCCATCAACTACCAAACGAAAAGACACCTTTTGGAAGTCAACCAATCATGAAAAGGTGCCTTCCATTATGGATAATATCAAACCACTTCAACCAATCACAACAAAGCGATGTTTGATCAAATGATTTCGAGGGTACTCTATTTAGAATATAAACTACACTCTCAAATGCATAACCCTAAAAGGATCTGCTGAGTTCTACTTGGCTCCTCATGGAATGAACCATATCAAGTAGGTTTCTATTCCTCCTTTCTGTCACTCTATTGTGTTAGGGTCTATAAGGAGGTGTCTATTAGGATAAAATATTGAAACTCTTAGCTTAAGTATTCACCGCCTCGATCAGATTGAAGGGTCTTGATACTTTTCCCAAGCTATTTCTCTGATTTGATTCTGAACTCTTTGAATTTCTCAAAACTTTCAAACTTGTACCACATAAGGTACAAATAATTATACTGTGAGTAATCATAGATAAAATTTATGAAGTAGAAAAAACCTTCATGTGTCTTAACACTCATTGGAACACATACATTAGAATATATTATTTCCAAGGTACTCGTAGCACGTTGACCCTTTCCTTTCAAAGGTTTCCTTGTCATTTTTCCCTTTATAAAAGGTTAGCACTCCCTATAGAATTCCCATTTCATTGGACCCAAGTCACCATATTTGTGTAACTTAGTTAAGCTGGTCTCATTTATATGACCTAGATGACAATGCCACAATTATGAAGATTTATAATTATCTATCTTCGATTTCTTAACAATGTTCGTATTTAGAATTTTAGTTTTAATATCAAGAACATAAATGTCATTGAAACACATTCCACGAGCATTAAGAATATTATATTGCTGAATTTGACAATTATTATTAGAAAATAAAATCTCAAATTCCTTTGTTGTTAAACACATAACAAAAATAATATTCTTAGTAATAGTGGGAATGTAATAACAATTATTCAAAATAAAACAAGGCAACTAGGAAAATGAAGGCTATATGTTCCTACAGTTGTAGTAACCTATGCTACATTTTTAACTCTTAGGTCCATATACCTCTTTGAAAGCCTCCTACTATTCCGCAACCCCTACATAGAAGTACAAAATATGAGTACTACAACTAGTATCCAATACCCATGTAAACTCATAAGGAAATGTAGATAAACTCTCTACCATGAACATACTTGAAGTAGATGCCTCACTTAGCTTCTTCTTCATTTGTTCAAAAATCTGAGCTTTGCAATTATGTTTCCAGTGTTCGGTCCGCACATGAAACATATCCCTTTGTATTTCTCTTTTTCAATGATCATAGTTTGACATTCCTGTTGATAGGTTTAAAAACTTCACCTTTGACACAAGTCTTACTTGCCAAGGTACCTGTTCTTTTAGCCATTAGACCATTTTCAAAACTTATAAGTCTTTTTATAAGCTCAGATGTTTTGCTAGTCTTCCTAAACATGAGATAATGTTTCACAAAAGGTGAATATTTATTAGATAGACTATAAATCATAGCTTGTATGTCAAACTCGGAATTTCTTTCAATTTCTATCTGAGTCATCCTCTTTAAATACTCAATGTATTCTTTGCAACGCTTAGTGGCTAGGATCCCATCATTTCTCCCAGAGATATAGAAGAATCTCAAATTTCACTCTATTTAATTTTCATGCCCTCATGAATTCCTCTAAGATAAATTAGCATAGATTTTAGATCCATACTATCATGTTACTTCTTAAGCCTCAAGGATATAATTTCAAGCATTATGAGAGACACCACAAAAGCATCCTTCTTATGCTTAAGATATGCCTTTTTCTGTTGAATATAAGCCTCAACATTAGGATTGAGTGGTTCAGGATTATTCAAAACATTATCTAGAATGCTATTCTCAAGCTCCTTTCTTAAAGCTTTTAACCATTCATCAAAACTGACCCCTCTCAACTTATTGTCAAGAATTGAGTGAAGATTTATGTTTGGATTCATTATTCAACCTAGATATAAGATAGAAATTGTTCAGACATTAGTATATGTACATGCATTTGATATAAGGTCTTTAACTAAACACATATTTCCTACTATTTATCGAAGATTCAAATAGCCCCTTCTATTGAATTCGGGAAAACTTGGTCAACCCACTTTTTTTATAGGTAGCATCCATAGCCCATCTACTATAATCCTCGCTATAGCAGGTCAAGCCATAATAGATAACCATGGTTGGAACCCGTCCATTTGCATTCCATGCAATTACTATTCTATTTGAGTTCTCTTTCTCGAGATGTGGATACCCAATTATACAACTCCTCAAATATGTCTCCAATCTGACATTAGCTCCAATGATATGGACAACTAACCCATTTGGGTTAAGGCTTTAACCCCATATAATCTCATGAACAAACACATATTAAGGGAAAGCATGTTGCACATGTCTTTACATTTGTTATTAAGGTTTGTATCATGACTTATGATAGAAAGATAATTTATTGCCTTAATATTGTTGTAGGGATTTTATTGGTGCAACTAGTCTCACCCTAGTCTTGGACTTAACGATGGATATGATTATGATAATAATAATTCCAGACTATTTGGAATTATTAATCTAAGGGTCATGCTAAAGACTGGTACATCATAATCGTTCCATCGTGCTAAGACTCCACATAGCATGCAAAACAAACAAGGTCCATGTTTAAGTTCTTGCACCATAAGTTTTAATCTATCAACTTAAACCACAGTTGTAAAACCATATGCGAAATCCAAAACTCATACTAGAAATCAACTAAGTTATAAAAGTCCCTTAGGTACGCTTAAACCTAATAACGATGGAGATTTCCATGTAGGAGAGGCCCCCTTAAAGTAAATGAGTAGCCAAGTCCAATCCTTGCCATAATAACCACAAGCACTTCGATTCATTGTACCATAGATAATTAGGATTTAAAGATTTCATTATTTTAATCGAGTGAAGTAGTGAAATTATTAATAATTTATAAACGATCATTGATATGTAACAAAGGTGCCTTATTATTAATAAACAATAATCTGAAACTATTTGTACATTAGCAACTAATAAAGATATATCGCCTTAATTACATGGGCATACATCATGTCTAACACAGGGGTACTCAAACTATTTGAGGGTAGAGTAGCTTCAAAGGTACTAGCATGTAAGCTTCTCGTTGTGAAGGCTTCTCCACCTAGTGAAAGATGTAAGAAAATAGTAGATTAAAGTAAGGAGAAGGAATCCAAGGATTGGAGGTACGCAGAAGGATGAACCATAAAATCTCTATGTTTGATTCTCTTAACTCTTATCTCTTTATATTACTTATCAATGTATATAACATGCATCTTATTTATATCTGTTGTATTTATTTCATTAACCAGCTTTGCTGAGTATTCTTACTCAGCACAGTCAACCAAAATGAGACTTGTCTCAGTTTATGTGTCTTGTTAGTCCTGCACTTTGTTTGAAATTCATCATTCTAACTAAACACAACATGCTTAGTAAAAAAAAGTTTAAAAGAACTAAAAAGCAATCTAGAAAACATGTTTAGGATATTCACCCTTCTGCTTGAGTGTGTTAAGATAAACGGGACAAACAAGTGGTATCAAAGCAAGTGCTCAATCTTAAGATCTCACTTATCTTGAATTAAAGTTCCAATGTTTTTTTAACAACTCATATACCCCTAGTACTTTGTATACAAAAACTCTTGAGAGAAGGAATGTTTCTTACGAGACCTCCAATGTTTGATGGCCAACACTATACATTTTGGAAAAATAGGATGAAAAATTTCATTCAATCATAAAACATGCTTGCATGGCTAGCTATTGAGAATGTCCTATTGGTTAATCAAGATAGTTATTGAACATGCAAGATAGTAAGGCGGAATTTCAAAACTTAAAATTAACCTAAGGATCTCCTAAGCATGCCATGATTAATATACTATAAGTTAAATCGTTCCATAGATGTTTTTAGGTTTATAAAGTTTATAAAAGAAACTTAGCATCTAAAATTAGAGCATTACCAGTTGATGCATGCTTTCTCTCTTTTGATAGTAATGTTCCCTTTGAGTAATTCGGTAGCACTTCATTAGCATGAGCTTCCAAATTAGGAGAGCCTTTATGATTGATCCACATGGATCTTCACCGACTAAAACATCATTTAGGAAGAACCTGTTAGTAAACAATAGCTGCTAGACTACTCGAAGACCAACATGAAATTAAACTGAGAAGGCTCACTTTAGAAAGAGCCTTCAAAAAAAATTCTTCGATTGTTTGGAGAAACTCGTGAAGGATCTAGCACAACAAAAGAAGAGGAGAATGTCGAACTTAGAGAGAAGCTGAGCTAAAGTATTTTCCGGTGTGTGTAAACAAAGAGAATGGAGGTCTATATATAGGGAAAAGGGGGAGTGTTAAACTCCCCCTCAATAACTAGATGGGATGGGAATATTCCCATCCTATCTAATCAGGTTAGTCGCGTGGGTCATTGTGACCCGTCAGTTAACCCACATGCGCGTTGCAAGGCATAGCTTGCGGGCTTGCAGTTTGTTAGCCCACGCAGGGTAGACACGCATGCCCCACTTTGAACAAACCATGTTTGTTTGGGGCCTACTCACAACGGGAAAAATTCTCTTGCTTGCTCTATGTAATTATTCTCTATTTCCTCTTTATTCTCTTTAATTATTAATTCACTCCAATCAATTAATAATTGTTCTAACAAATTCGAAAACTTGCATTTTCAGCATAGACCTAGTCTATAGGTCCTTTACTTAATCTCAAATAGGATCCCAAAGTATTGAGCAGCTAGAGATTAAACTAAACTTGGCTTCACATCCGAGAACCTTTAAGCTCAGCGTTCCAGACCAATATGGAACCTGATAACTCTAAATGATCAAATGGGCTTTCTAGGAAAGGCATATAATCCCCCAATACTTGGAACATCATGTGCTTGTGACTTGATCCGGTTCTACAGTAGTAACCAATAAAATACACTCCTTCCATCAGGTTAAGTACCATCTAGTTTATTGAGCTCAGATTAAGTGTTAGCTTATGTATTAGTCGTAGTTGTCTAGGAATAAGACTTGTTCATGAAGAACACCACTCAGCCATTATGTATCAAGATTGACTAGAAACCCATTCTATCAATCTTTTATTCTAATAAGAGGTTTATGACTGTATCACTTCAATAAGGGGCCCTAAGGTACATCTCCCATTATATCACTATATCAGGAGCAATGTGTCCCATCTTGACTACTCGGCTTACCAACATATAATCATCACTATGCCCATAATCACCCGTGTCATCTTGATCGCTAGAGTATGAATAAGTATGATCCAAAGTATAGCAACTCCTATATAAGGTAACTAATATCTCAAGTTTGAGGATACTTGTACTACTACCTCAATAAGACATGACACCAACACATGGATTTAGTTATTTCTGAGTTTCTTTTTTATAGCGGTCTCCAATGTACTACCCGAATACATCCATGTGTTAACTCAAGGTACCACCTACAGCTTGTGAGATCAACTGCTTAGATCTAATCCAAGTAGTAAGCCTACACATGCTAGTCTGTTAGCTCCATTGATGTTCAGTCTCAATGAAACTATGACTAGGGATATTAAGACTATTCATAGTAATATGTATGTGCAGTTCTCAGTCCACATAGCTCCCCCTATGTCCTTGCACTTTTACGATATGAAGTAGTCACGGAATTTGTCTTATCAATGTGCATATACATAATACTATACATATATGATACCAACGAGATACATAAATAAATAAGAAAGCATTGATAAGCAACAAAGATGCCTTAATTATTATTAATAATAATCTAAAACTATTTCTAAATTAAAACTAATTAAGACATATCGCCCTAATTACCTCTAGGGCATACATCATGTCTAACAATCTCTCACTTGCACTAGAGCTAATTACCCATGTGCTTCATTCCATACTCATTAACATTCTGGTCATGATTAACTTGAGTCAATGGCTTAGTTAGCCCATCTGCTAAATTCTGATCCGTTGGGATGTATTCTAAGCTTATATCTTTCCTAACTACTATCTCTTGAATGAGATGGTACTTTCTGAGCACATGTCCGTTTCTCAATAGCCCCATTGTTATCACAATAGACCACTATCAGATTTACAATGCTAGTCACCACATAGAGATCACCAATAAATCCCTTAAGCCTAACATCTTGCTTAACCGCTTCTGAAGCAGCTATATACTCAGATTCTATGGTTGAATCAGCAGTCGTATCCTGTTTGAAACTTTTCCAAACAACTGTCCCTCTATTTAACATAAACACATATACTAACTAGGACTTATAATCATCCCTGTCAGACTGAAAACTCGAGTCAATATATCCCACCAAAGAGAGTTCACCTTCTCCATATAGTAAAAACATATCCTTAGTCCTATGTAAGTACTTGAGGATAGTTTTAACGGCCATCCAATGCTTCTCACTTGGGTCAAATTGAAATTTTCTTATGACGCTCAATGCATGTGAGATGTCAAGCTGAGTGCATACCATAACATACATGATAGAACCTATCGTTGAGGTAAAGGGTATTTCATTCATGCGTAGTCTCTTCTCTTGTGTTCTCGGACACTCAAATTTAGAAGGGTTAATCTTGTGAGACATTGAGAGATAACCCTTTCTTGACTGCTCAAGGTTAAATATAGCCAAAACCTTGTCTATGTATGTACTTTGTGAAAGACCTAGCAGCCTTTTGGATCTATCTCGGTAGATTTTTATACCAAGTATAAAGCTACTTCTCCAAGGTCTTTCATGGAGAACTTCTTTGACAACCATGACTTAACTGTCTGAAGAAAAGGAATATCATTTCATATCAGTAATATGTCATCGACATATAATACAAGGAAAACAATCACACTCCCACTAGCCTTCTTATATGCACATGACTCATTAGCGTTTGACATAAAACCAATTTCTCTGATTGTCTCATCAAACATAATATTCCAACTCCTCAATGCTTGCTTATGTCCATAAATGGACTTCTACAACTTGCATAACTTAGAGCCATCCTTGGATGTAAAACCCTTAGGTTGTGCCATAAACACATCCCTATCCAGATTCCCATTAAGGAATGTTGTTTTCACATCCATCTTCCAAATCTCATAATCGTAATGAGCAGTGATGGCAAGGATTATCTTGATAGAATTCAGCATGGCCACTGGTGAAAAGGTCTCGTCATAGTTAATGCCTTCTTTTTTATTATACCCTTTTGCAACTAGCCTTGCTTATAGGTAACTATGTTACCATCCATGGTAGTTTTCTTCTTGAAAACTCACTTGCATCCTATGGGCCCAATCCCACTTGGAGCATCAATCAAGCTCTAAACTTGATTTTTGTACATGAAGTCCATCTCTGACCTCATAGTTAAAAGCCATTTATTAGATTCTAAGCCTTCCGTTACCTCCTTGTAAGTCCTGGGTTCATCATCTTCCATAAGGAAGATATGTTTATCATCAGTGATGAAAAACCTGTATCGCTCGAGAGCGATTGAAGCCCGGCCTGACCTACGGAATATAGTTGTTATAATAGGCTATTCCATGCTTACACTATCTTATGTAACAGGAGTAGGTATAATCAGTTGATTGTCTATTTGATCTTCTTGAGTGCTCAGCTCAAGATTGCTCCCACTAGCTTTCGCAAGTATATGCTCCTTCTCGAGGAATTGAGCATTTTTGGAAAAAGGACTTTTTGTTCCTTGGGATCAATGAAGGTATAACCTATAATCTCCTTAGGGTAACCTACAAACAATTACTTATCAGACTTAGCACCCATCTTATCTGAACTCTTCTTTACGTAAGCAAGACATCCCTAAACTCTCAGGTGAGAAAGAGCGGGTTTCCTACCATACAATAACTCGTATGGAGTTTGATCAACTGATTTAGAGGGAACTCTGTTTAGAATATAAACTACGCTCTCAAGTGCATAACTTGTGAAGGAGCTTCTGAGTTCTGGTTGGCTCATCATGGACCGAACCATATCGAGTAAGGTTCGATTCCTCCTTTTTGACACTCCATTGTGTTGGGGTGTATATGGAGGTGTCCACTAGGTTAAAATACCATTATTCCTTAGATAATCATGAAACTCTTGGCTTAAGTATTCACCACCTCAATCAGATTGAACGGTCTTGATACTTTTCCCAAGCTGTTTCTCTACTTAGGTTTTGAACTCTTTAAATTTATCAAAACTCTCAAACTTGTGTGTTATAAGGTACAAATAACCATATCATGAATAATCGTTGATAAAGGTTATGAAGTAGACAAAATCCTCATGTGTCTTAACACTCATTGGACCACATACATCGAAGTGTATTATTTTCAAAGTACTAGTGGCACGCTGTCCCTTTCCTTTGAAAGGTTTCTTAGTCATCTTCCCCTTTAAACAAGGTTTGCATGCACCATAGGATTCCCATTCCATTGGGCCCAAGTCTCCACATTTGTGTAACTTGGTTAAGCGGGTCTCGTTTATGTGGCCTAGATGACAATGCCATAAGTATGAGGGTTTCTCATTTTCTAATCTTGATTTCTTAACAATGTTCACATTTAGAATTTCAATTTTAGTATCTAGAATGTAAATGCCATCCACAGATATTCCACAAGCATAAAGAATAGTATCACGCTGAATTTAACATTTATTATTAAAAAATAAAATTTCAAAGTGCAAGAGAAATAATATTCTTAGTGACAACATGAATATAATTGCAATTGTTGAAAACTAAAACTAGGCCACTAGGCAAATGAAGGCTATATGTCTCTACAGCTATTGCAGTAACCTGTGCTCCATTTCCAACACTTAGGTCTATTTCCCTCTTTGCAAGCCTCCTTCTATTCCACAATCCCTGCACAGAAGTACTGATATAAGTACCACAACCAGTATCTAATACCCAAGTAGACTCACAGGGAACTATAGAGAAACTCCCTATCATGAAAATACCTGAAGTAGATGCCTCACTTGGATTCTTCTTCACTTGTTCAAAAATCAAAGCTTTTAACTTGCATTTCACTTTCACACTTTTCATGAATCTTCCCTTGACCTTGAAAGCTCTAGACTTTCTTATCTTTCGATCCTTAGTAACAAGTTGATTCTTAAGTTTATTTCTAAACCGTATATCATATTATTCCAATAGTTCTACCATCTTGGAAAAATTACAACAATCATTGAAGCCAAATAAATTTGTTTTGAAATTGTCATACCTGTGAGGCATACCTTTCAATACAATCTGTTTCAAGGCTTCTTAATCATAAGTAACTCCCATTTTCCTTAACTGTTCAAAGTTAACATAAATAGTCATGGAAAACTAACGAGGTGTCAGCCCCTTGACTTGCAAATAGCATGAATGTGTCGGGTTCATCCATCATTACAAGCTACACAATCATAGACTCCATGTCCATACTTTTGTAAAGATCCTAGTACCTTGGAAGCATAGTTTTCACCATGAAGTTCTTTGTGAAATCACAATCCCTTTTGTGCTTCACGTACTTATCAATTTGATAAATAAATGGATCTTCTTCGGGGAGTTCGAGATATGGATTATATAGTACATAATCCAGACCAAGGCTCTTTAGGATCCTTGTCACACACTCGAACCACTCATGAAAGTTATCTCCTTTGTAAAACTTGTTGTCAATTGGATGCATTATCAGTATAAGTGTTGTTTATTCAACCTAGATATAAGATAGAATTTGTTTAGACATTAGTATATGTACATGCATTTAATTTAAGGTCTTTAATTAAATACATAATTCCTACTATTTTCTTGATATTTAAATAACCCCTTCTATTCAAATTTGGGAAATTTGGTCAAACCAATTGTCCTTAGTAGGTAGCATACATAGCCACTCATCATAAACCCCATCATCGCAGGTCAAGCCATAACAAGATAACCATGGTTGGAACCCATCTATTTACATCTCATGCAATTGCTAATCCATTTGAAATCTCTTTCTCGAGACATGTACCTAATTGTACAACTCCTCAAATGTATCTCCAATTTGTCATTAGCTCCAATAATATGGATAACTAACCCATTTTAGTTAAGGCTTTAACCCCATTTAATCTCATGACCAAACACATGTTAAGGGAAGGCATGTTGTATATGTACTTCCATCCGTTAATAAGGTTCGTATCACAACTTATGACATGAAGACTATATACCGCCTTAATATTGTTGTGGGGATTTTATTGGTGCCGCTGGTCAGGCCTAGTTTAGGTCTCATATGATGGATATGATTATGAATATAATAATTCCAGGCTATAAGGAATTATTAACTCTTAGGGAACATGCTCTAGAGTGGTACATTATAATCATTCCATTATGCCAAGACTCCACATAGCATGCAAAACAAACAAGGTCCATGTTTAAGTTCATTACACCTATGTCTATAAGTTTTAATTTAACAACTTAAAACATGTTTGTAAAACCATATGCAGAATCTAATTGGAGAGGCCCCCTTGAAGTGAATGAGAAGCCAAGTCCAATACTTGCAAAAATAACCATGGGCACTTTGATTTGCTGTACCATGTTTAACTATGATTTAAAGATTTCATTCTTTTATTGAGTAAAGTACGGGATGACCTCGATTAAAGCATTTACACGTGTGGTAAAACATTGCTACTTTATATGATAATTGCTTTGACTAAGTTTGAGCAAAACCTTCACATCATTTTCTATAATAGGAATTGAAACCTAAGTCATGCATAGAATACTTTAATCAATTCATAAAAAATAGCATTTTAACATATTATCATCAATCATGCATAATATAAGACAAGCTCTTATACCATTGTTGGTTAATCAAGATAGTTACTGATCATGCAAGATAGCAAGGCAGAATTTCAAAACTTAAAATTAACTTAAGGATCTCCTAAGCATGCCATGATTGATATAATGTAAGTTAAAACGTTCCATGGATGCTTTTAGGATTATAAAGCTTATCAAAGAAACCTAGCATCTAAAATTAGAGCAATACCAGTTGATGCTTGCTTTCTCTTTTTGGTAACGGTGTTCCCTTTGAGTAATTCGGTAGCACTTCATTAGCACGAGCTTCCAAACAAAGAGAGCATTTACGACTAATCCACATAGATCTTCACCAACCAAAACATCATTGAGGAAGAGCCCATTAGTAAAATACAATTGGTAGACTAATCAAAGACCAACTATTCGCAAGGTTTCGACTTTATTAACTCTTAGGATTTTTTTAATGAAGCCAAAAACCTTGACTCCCACTTTCATACTGATAAGATATAAGTTCAAATACGAACAGGTGTTGTCAGTACCACTTATCTAAATAGAAAAATGGTGACCACTACAAGTATACAGTTACGATGTAGTTTTAAAAGATATCGATCCCACAAGGAAGGACTAGCTCTAAAGATCAACAAGAAAAATGGAATAAAGAAAATAAAATATTTTTGGATTTTAGTTGGGAGGGTTAGAATGAAGAATGGATAGATATATGTATGGAAGACTAGATATTCCAAATATATAGAGTTTTCCTACGAAATAAGTATAGCAAAGAAA